>PVKP010015675.1:27406-50028 GCA_004027715.1 Plecturocebus donacophilus | reverse complement strand
TTCCCTTCCCTTCCCTTCCCTTTCCCCTTCCCCTTTCCTTCCCTTCCTTTCTCCTTTCCTTCCTCAATTAGTTTTGTAAGATGTTAATCTATATTATTGGTCTTTTCACAAATTCTTTTTATTAATTCTGCTCTTTAGGATCTGAATAAATTACTTCCAGCTTTTATATTCAACAATTCCTCCCTCTTTCTTTAGGTTATATTTTGCTCTTATTCTAGCTGTTCGAGTTAGGTTATTTTTACTGTTATCTCTTGCATTTACTTCTATTCCTTCGTTCTGCCCACCTCGTTAGGGAAATGGATTATTTGTATGCTTAGGTCACAAGCTTCTTTTGGGTGAAGATCTTGTTTTCTTCAGATCATAGCACAGCACAGTGCTCAGCTCAAGGTGAATGACCCACAATGGCTGAATGCATAAATGAAGAAGTACATGCATATTCGATTTAGCGTGTCTCTCCTCTTATCCCATATATTTTCCCTATTTAAATTTATTTTTGCCATTTCTTCAATGTTTTACATATTTTAGCATTTAAAAGTGTTGCTCTTTTTGGCCCAAATATACTATATATGCAATTTTATATCTCACTTTCTAAAATTTAATCTGGTTATCATATTTTTAAATAAAGTTTTTATAATGTTATTATGGATTCATTTCCATTCATTGGGTGTGTTATATTTTACTTAACTATAACCCATTGATGTAAATTTGAGATAGTGCCAATTATTTTTGCTATTAAAAGAAATTATATGAATATTTTATAAAGTATTATGGAAACTTTCTTCATGATAAAATTACTGTAGTGACATTTATGGGTCAAAGATCTGAATATTTAATTGTTACATTTTGACAAATGGTTTTTCAAAAAGGTGACACAAAATTTGGCATCCACCAGCAATGCATGAATGTTAATTGCTTCTCCACAGATTTGCTAATTTGGGGTGCTATCTAGCCCTGCCTTCCAACTCTGGCCCAGTACTCCTGACACCACACTGTAACACCCTCTGTCTCTCTTTAGATCTTTGAAACCTTTTTTCAATTTCTTGAATGGAAAGAAGGTGAGAGTAAGATAGATCAAGAATTAAGATGATACACTTGGCAGGGCACGGTGGCTCACGCCTGTAATCCCAGCACTTTGGGAGCCCGAGGTGGGCGGATCACCTGAGGTCAGGAGTTTGAGACCAACCTGGTCAACTTTCACCAGGAGTTTCAACCTGGTGAAACTTCATCTCTACTAAAAGTACAAAAATGAGCTGGGCGTGGTGACAGGCGCCTGAAATCCCAGCTACTCAGGAGGCTGAGGCAGGACAATTGCTTGAACCTGGGAGGCAAAGATTGCAGTGAGCTAAGATTTTGCCACTGCACTTCAGCCTAGGAGACAAGAGTAGGACTTCTTTAAAAAAAAAAAAAAAGATGATACACTTAATTATTTACTTCACTTTTTTTCTTCTATTTTTTTTTAAAACTAAGATTGATTGAGGCTTTTTAAAGTTACAAAGTACAAAGAAGAAAATAAGCCCCAAATGACCCATTTATGCTTGAATTTATTTCACAAGTTGGAAAAGCCAAACAGGGTGGAGTGGAAGAAAATAGACAGCAAAAGCCTCATTTCCCATTTTCTGTTCCTCTCCTTGGAGGTAATTACTTCTGAATGCGTCTTTCAATCTTTCCAGAATACACATGCTAGCGAACTCATTATATTTCAGGATTCCAAGATGCTTTAGCATTGACCTTTTTTTTTGCAGCTGTCACCTGCTTGGGGTGGTTTTGGGAGATCCTGAATTATAAGAGGCATCGTTTCCTTAAACTAAGCAATGTTTTTAGTACAAATTTATGGGATGCATGTGACATTTTGTTACATGTATATAATGTGTAATGATCAAGCCAGGGTATTTAGGATGTCTGTCACCAAGTATAATACATTTTTGTCAACTATGGTCACCCTACTCTGCTACCAAACATTGAATTTATTTCTTTTATCTAACTGTGTGTTTGTAACCTTTAACCCACTTCTCTTCATCCTCCCTCCTGTCTTGCTCACCCTTTCCAGTCTGTTATTTATCTTCCACTCTCTGCCTCCATCTGATAAAATTTTTAGCTCTCACATATAAGTGAGAACATTTAATATTTGTCTTTTTGTGCCTGGTTTATTTTACTTAAGATAACAACCTTCAGTACCATCCATGTGCTGAAAATGACATGATTTCATTCTTTTATATGTCCAAGTAGTATTCCAATGTGCATATATACCACATTTTCTTCATCCATTCACCCACTAATGAACCACTGATGAATACTTAGGTGGATTTGATATCTTTGCTATTGTGAATAGTGTTGCAACAAATATTCAAGCACAGATATCTCTTTGATACACTGATTTCTTTTCCTTTGGTAGATACCCAGTAGTGGGGTTGATGGATTGAATGATAATTCTATTTGTAGTTTTTTTAGAAATCTCCGTACTGTTTTAGATAGTGGCTGTACTAGTTTTCATTCCAACAAACAGTTTATAAGAGCTCTCTTTTCTCCATACCCTCACCAACATATGTTATTTTTTGACATCTGTTGGCTGTTTGTAGGTCTTCTTTTGAGAAATGTCCATTCATGTCCTTTGACAACTTTTTAATGGGATTATTTGCTTCTTTTTCGTGTTGCGTTTTCTTATATATTCTGGATATTAGTCCTCTTTCAGATGAATAGCTTGAAAATATGATTTAATAATGTATTCAATATTATCAAATGCAACTACTTAATAATGTATTAAATATTATTAAATGCAAATATTATTTAATATTTTAAATAATATTTTCTCCCATTTGACAAGTTGTCTCTTCACTTTTTCGATTATTTCTTTTGGTAGGCAGAAGCATTTTAATTTAATTAAGTCCCATTGGTATAGTTTTGATTTTGTTGCCTGTGCTTTTGAGGTCTTAGTCATAAATTTTGTGTTTAGTCTGATGTCCAGGAGAGTTTTCTTTAGGTTTTCTCCTGGTATTTTTATAGTTCTGGGTCTTATGCTTAAATATTTAATTCATTTTGAATTGATTTTTGTACATGCTGGAGGTAGGAGTCCAGCTTCATTATTCTGCATGTGGCTATTCAATTTTCTCAACACCATCTACTGGGTGTCCTTTCCCCAGTCTAAATTCTTGTTGGCTTTGTTGAAAATCAAATGACTATAAATATGTGGCTTTATTTCTGGATTCTCTATTCTGTTCCATTGGTCTATGTGTCTATTTTTATATAAATACCACGCTGTTTTGGTTACTATAGCATTATCACATATTTTGAAGTCGGGTAATGTTATGCCTTCAGGTTTGTTCTTAATGCTTTGGATTGCTTTGGCTATTCAGGCTCTTTTTTGGTTCGATATTAATTTTAGATTTTTTTTTGGTAATTCTGTGAAGAATGACATTGGTATTTTGATAAGGAGTGTGTTGAATCTGTAGTTTGCTTTGGGCAATATGGCCAATTAACAATATTAGTTCTTCTGATGCATGAGTATGGGATGTTTTTCTCTTGTTGGTGTTCTCTTCATTCTTTTCATCCATGTTTCGTAGTTTTCCTTGTAAATATCTTTACCTTTCTGGTTAGATTTTTCCGTAGGTATTTTATTTTTGTAGCTATTGTAAATGGAATTGCTGTCTTGATTTCTTTCTAGGCTAGATTGTTATTAGTGCATAGAAATACTACTCATTTTTGTATGTTACTTTTATATTCAGCAACTTCACTGAATTCATTTATCAGATCTATAAAATTTTTCGTAGAGTCTAGGTTTTTCTAGATATGATTACATCACCAGCAAAGAGAGACAGTTTTACTTACTCTTTTCTAATCTGAGTGTCTTTCATTTCTTCTCTTGCCTCATTGCTTTAGCGAGGACTTCCTGTATGATGTTGAATAGCAGTGATGAAAGTGACCATCTTTGTTTTTGTTTTTTTTTTTGACTTTTCCCCAGTCATTGTGATGTTAGCTCTGGGTTTGTTGTATTCAGTCTTTATTATGTCAAGGCACTTTTCTTCTACCTCTAATTCAATAAAAGTTTTTATCATGAAGCGTTGTTAAATTTTACCAAATGCTTTTTCTGAATCTATAGAGATGATTGTATCATGTTGTCCTTTATTCTGTTGATGTGATGCACCCCATTTACTTATTTGCATATGTTGATCAATCCTTGCATTCCTAGGATAAATCCCACTTGATCGTGTGCATTATCTTTTTGATGTGCTGTTAGATTTGGTTTGCTAGTATTGTGTTGAAAATTTTTGTGTCCATGATCATCAGGGATATTCTGTGTTGCTCCTGTCAGTTTCTTTAATTAGGGTAATGCTGGTCCAAAGAAGCAGGTAGAGAGAATTCTCTCCTCTTCAATTTTTTTTGTGATGGTTTCAGGAGGATTAGTATTAGTTTTTCTTTGTACATTTGGTGGAGTTTGGCTGTGAATTCATCTAGTCCTGGGCTTTTCCTTGTTGGGAGTCTTTTATATTCCTGATTTCATCTTTATACTCATTATTGGTCGAGTCAGGTTTTCTGTTTATTCCTGATCCAATCTTGGGAGGTTGTATGTTTCTAGGAATTTTATCAGTTCCTCTAGGTTTTCCAATTTGTTAATGTACACTTGTTCATAATAGTCACTGATGATCTTTTGTATTTCTGTGGTGATACGGTTTGGATTTGTGTCCTCACCCAAATCTCATGTCAAATTGTAATCCTCAGTGTTGGAGGAGGAGCTTAGATGGGAGGTAATTGGATCATGGGGGGCAGATTTTCCCCTTGCTGTTCTTGTGATAGTGAGTTTTCATGAGATATGGTTGTCTAAAAGTGTGTGGCACCTCCCACCTCTCTTTCTCCTGCTCTGGACATGTAAGACATGCCTCCTTCCTTCTCACCTTCTGACATAATTGCAAGTTTCTTGAGGCCTCCCCCAGCCATACTTCCTGCACAGCCTGTGGAACTGTGAGCCAATTAAACCTCTTTTCTTTATAAATTACCCAGTATCAGGTAGTTCTTTATAGCAATGCAAGAATTATATCAATACAGAAAATTGGTACCAGGAAGTGGGGCCTTGTTATAAAAATACCTGAAAATGTGAAAGTGACTTTGGAATTGAGTAATGGGTAGAAGCTGGAACAGCTTGGGGGGCTCAGAAGAAGATAGAAAGATGAGGGAAAGTTTTGAACTTCCTGGAGACTAGTTGAATGGTTGTGACAAAATTGCTGATAGTGATATGGACAATGAAGTCCAGGCTGAGGTGGTCTCAGATGCAGATGAAAAACTTATTGGGAACTGGAGTAAAGTCCACTCTTGCTATACTTTAGCACAGAGACTGGTTGTATTATGCCCCTGCTCTAGGATCTGTGGAACCTTGAACTTGAAGTGATGATTTAGCATATCTGGCAGAAGAAATTTCTAAGCAGCAAAGCATTCAACATGTGTCCTGGCTGCTTCTAACAGTGTATGGTCATATATGTGAGCAAAGAGATAATCTGAAACTGGAACTTGTATTTAAAAGGGAAGCAGACCATAAAAGTTTAGAAAATTTGCAGCCTGACCATGTGGTACAAAATAAAAATTATTTTTTGGGAAGGAATTCAAGCGACCTGCAGAAATTTGTATAAGTAACAAGGAGATGACTGTTAACAGCCAAGTCAGTGGGAAAATGCCTCAAAGGCATTTCAGAGACCTTTGCAGCAGCCCCTCCCATCACAAGCCTGGAGGCCTAAGAGGAAAGAATGCTTTTTTTGGCCAGCCTCAGGGCCCTGGTTCCTGCACAACTTTGGACACTGTTCACTGCATCTCAGCCACTCCAGTTCGAGCTGTGGCTAAAAGGGCCCCACATACATCTCAGACTGCTGTTCCAGAAAGTACTAGTCATAATTCTTGGTGGCTTCCATGTGGTCTTAAGCCTGTGGGTATGCAGCGGGCAAAAGTTGAGGCTTGGGAGCCTCCACCTAGATTACAAAGGATGTATGGAAATGCCTAGATGTCCAAGCAGAAGTCTACTGCAGGGGATTTTGAGTTAATGCTGGAATAAGTTAAGACTTGGGGGACTGTTGAGAAGAGATGATTATATTTTGCAACGTGAAAAGGACATAATATTTGGGAGAGGCCATGGCAGAATGATGTGGTTTATGTTTGTGTCCCTGTCCAAGTCTCATGTCAAATTGTAATCCCCAATGTTGGAGGAGGGGACTTCTGCCGTGATTGTAAGTTTCCTGTGGCATCTCCAGACATGCTTCCTGTATAACCTCTGGTACTATAAGTCAATTAAACATATTTTCTTTAGAACTTACCTAGTCTCATGTAGTTTTTTTTTTTATAGCAATGTGAGGACAAGCTAATACATGTGGCATCAGTTGTAATCTCTTCTTTTTCATTTCTGAGTCTTCTCTTCTTTTTTGTTAGTCTAGCTAGGGGCTTATCAATTTTATATTTCTGAATAATCAACTTTTTGCTTCACTGATTTTTTTTGTCTTTTTCTAGTCTCTACTTTATTTACTTCTGCTCTGATCTCTGTTTTCTTTTCTTCTGCTATTTTAGGTTTGTTTTGTTTTATTTTTCTAGCTCCTTAAGGTGCATTGTTATTTTTAACTAAACAATATTTTTGGCAATTGAAGAAGACATTTGATAGGTTCATTGTTAGAATATTAATCTGCAATCTTACTACTTTTTTGTTGTAGGCATTTATTGCTATAAACTTCCCTTTTAGCACTGTTTCTGCTGTGTCTTGCAGGTTTTGGTGTGTTGACTTTTATTTGTTTCAAACTTTTTTTTTATCCCCCTCTTAATTTCTTCATTGACATAATGGTCATTGAGGGGCATGTTGTTAATTAGGGTTATGGTAATCTATTTTCATAGTTTCCAAAGTTTCTCTTGGTATTCCTTTTTAGTTTTATTCCACTGTGGTTTGAGAAGATACTTGACATAATTTTGATGTTTTAAAATTTGTTGAGACTTGTTTTTGTCCTGGCATGTGATCTATCCTAGAGAATGCTCTGAGTGCTAATGAAAAAAAAAAGTACATTGTGCAGTCATTGAGTCATTGGATGGAATGTTCTGTAAATGTCTGTTAGATCCATTTGGTCTAAAGTTCAGTTTAAATATGATATTTCTTTGCTGAATCTGTGTCTAGATGATATGTCAAATGCTGACAGTGGAGTATTGAAGTCCTTCAGTATTATTGTGTTGCAGTGTATCTTTCTCTTTAGGTCTAGAATATTTGTTTTATGAATTTGGGTGCTCCAGTGTTGGGCCCATATAGATTTAAGATTTTCATATCCTCTAGTTGGATCAATCCCTTTATCATTATGTAATGTTCTTCTTTGTCTTTTTTTCACTGTTTTTGACTTAACATCTGTTTCATATGAAATACATATAGCTATTATTTCTTACTTCTTGTTTCTGTTTGCATGGAATATCTTTTTCCATCCCTTTACTTTCAGTCTATATGTGTCTCTACTGGTAAGGTGAGTTTCTTGTAAGAAACTTATTATAGTTGCTTATAAGAAACTCACTTTACCAGTTATAATAAGTTATAGTTAACTTAATGTAGTTGGATCATGTTTTTGTAAGTCCATTCAGTCATTCTATATCTTTTAATTGAAGCATTTAATTCATTTATGTTTGAGGTTATTATTGATATGTGAGGTTTTGTTCCTGTCATATTTGTAATTGTTTTCTGGTTGTTTCATAAATATATACTTCCTTTTTCTTATATTGTTTCTCATTGCGGTTTGGTGGATTTCTATAGTAGTATAATCTGAGTCCTTTATCTTCCTCATTTGTGTGACTTCTTAACCAGTGAGTTTTATACTTTTATGTGTTTTCTTTATTGTAAATATCCCTTTGGTTCCAGGTTTAGGACTTCCTTGAACATTTCTTATAGCATTGGTCTAGTGATAATGAATTCCCTCAGCATTTGATTATCTGGAAAAGACTTTATCTCTTCTTCATTTACAAATGATTATTTTGCTGAGTATAGTATTCTTGGCTGACAGTTGTTTTCTTTTAGCTCTGTGAATATGTCATTTAATTCTCGTCTGTCTTGTAAGATTTCTGCTGAGAAATCCACTGTTAGTTTGATGGAGTTTCCTTTAGCGGTGAATAGATGCTTTTTTCTTGCTGTTCTTAGGATTTGCTCTTTATCTTTGACTTTTGACAGTCTGACTGTAATATGCTGTGGAGAATAACCTTTTGCATTTGTATCTTCTTGGGGATTGCTAAGCCTCCTGTATCTGGATATTTACATTTCTTGTGGGCTTGAGAAGTTGTCATCTATTATTTCATTAAAGAAGTTTTTCAAACCTTTTGTTCTCTATTTGCCCTCAGGGACACTGATAATTAGATTTGGTTGCTTTATGCTGTCCCAAATGTTACAAAAGCATTGCTTATTCTTTTTTTATTGTTTTCTTTATTTTTGTCTGACTGGATTATTCAAAAGACTTATTATCTTTAAGTTCTGAAATTCTTTCTTTTGCTTGAAGAAATAATCTATTCAACTGTCTATTGTTGAACCTTATGAATATATTTTGTATTTCATTTAATGCCTTATTTGGTTTCAGAATTCCTTCTTGGTTCTTTAATAGAATGCCTATTAATGTCTTTTTAATAGGGTATCCATTAGAATGTTTCTTTGTTAAATTTCTCATTCATATCATGAATTATTTTTCTCCTCTGTATTATATTTCAGGATCCTCTGGTATCTTGCAAAGTCTAAAAACCAGTATTTAAATTCTTTACCTGGAATTTTATAAAGTTCTTTTCAATTGGCATCTATTGCTTAAGAATTATTGTCTTCCTTTGAAGGTACCATATTTCCTTGCTTTTTTTATATTTCTGTGTCTGTGTCCTTACATTGATATCTGTGCATCTAGTATAACAGTTGCTTCTTCCAATTTTTTGAATCTTCTTTTATAGGGGAGAGTTTTTTCCTATAGATGTATCTATGTTGTTGGTTGTTTAGGGTACCTTGGCTTTGATTTTGGGTGCATGTAGAAATGTAACCTCTGTATGATTTTTTTGACTGTAAACTTTGTCAGTGGCACCTGTGATTTCCTTGGAGGCTTGGAAGTGGTTACTATTGGAGTCTGTGATAAAGTTTTGCTGGGGACTGGGATGCCAGGGCAGATCAGTCTTTGGGTTCCATGGATGGAAGTGGTGAGCTGAGCACACTTGTGTTTGGGACTCAGGGTGGCATACACTGGCACCAGTGTTAGTGGGTCCAGGAAAATTGATGCTTTGGTTACCAGGTGGTCTGCTCAGAGGCCCATAATGGCAGTGGTGGGCTGGATGTGTTGGTGGGTTCTTGAGTCCTGGGGAAGCAGGTGTGATGTGCACAAGTGCAGTAGTAATGGTGGAGCAATCCACTGGAATCCAAATGGACCATGTTGATGCTGGTGGTAGCTGTGACAGGTGGGTGTTTCAGTTACCTGGCCTGCTGGTGGTGCACAAGTGTGGGTACCCGTTGTGGTGACATTGGCACATTGTGATGGCCTGACCTCAGACCCTGGGAGAAGTGTTCAGGTGCAAACGATGATAGACTGTGCTGGGTTGTTTCCAGGTTCCTGGATGGCATGCTCAAGTACTAGGGGTAGAGGATGAGGCTGGCAGTCTTGTCCTCAGGCCCCCTGGTAGCACATTCAGGCACTGGCTGAGATAAGCAGGGAAGGAGTAATTTCCAGGCTATGGACAGAATGCACATGTGTGGGTTGTGATGGTTGTGCTGCAGGCCTTCCACTGGGGAGGGAGAAACTATTCTCAGTGGGAGCAGTGTAGAGATGTAGCTTTGGGATGCATGGTTTCCTTGTACCTTGGTCCCACAGCAGCCTGCCGTGGTGGTGGTGGTATTTATCTCTGTGGCATGTGAAATCCCAGCCTATCCTCTCCCTCCTTGGCTAGGCAGTGACAGTGGCTGCATCTGCCCTGGCCCCAAGGTAAGATGCAGCCCTTAGGAGTTTTGGGTCTCAGAAAATGGTGCTGGCTGCAGGCCTGCAATCTGGAAGGGCAGGGCCTCTCTGCTGGAGTGACATATGTGGGTTGCAGTGGGGAGTGTGGTTTCTTCTCTTTGGTCCTACAGCAGCCCAAAGCAGTGGTAGTGGATTTGTCTTCATGGCGTGTGAAAATACCTACTCTCTTCTCTCCCTCTTTGGCCTGGGGTAGCAGCAGTACAGTTGGGCCCAGGGCAGGACACAGTTCTTTGGGGGTTTAGCTCTCAGATTTGCATCAAGTTGCAGCTTCTCAGGGCTTGGAAGCTTGTGGGATTCAGTATGAGCCCCTTCTCTGGAGCAGTGCTTCTGTGCAATCTCTAGGCATCTTTCTGTGCTAGTCTCAAGGCCTGCATTGGTCAAGGGATTCTCCTATAGCTAGAATTATAAAAGTCTATGGTAGGATGGTGGAGCCCTGGGGGACTCCCTCTTACCCTTTCCTTGCATCCTGGTTCCCAGCTGATCCTGGCTGAGCAGGTTGCCTGCCTTCCCTGACCTTCTCTGCTTCCAGTGCTTCCCGTCTCTTGTGTGTTGACTCTCAGTGTCTCTTAGGTGATCTCTTGATCTAAAGTGGAAATATCTACTTAATGGTTTGGTTTCTCTTGTGGAGGAGGCACACATTGGCTACATTTAGTCAGCCATTTTGAACTGAGTCCTTTAAATTTTTAACAGAAAGGTTACATGTGCATCTTAGAGTCAGTGAAACAGAGTGTATCTATATTCATCTATTTTTATCTAAATAAAAGGGTCATATTATTCCCACTGTTTACCATCTTGCAGGGAAGCTAAATAAATTTTACCAGGCCACACCTCTAATAATGGGAGGAGCCAGAATTGCAAATAGATTAGTCTGTTATGTTAGCAGATGGCTCACCTGGGACCAATAGAGGCGCTGGGGAAGCAGAGTCAGAGTCAACATAGGCAACAACTGCAACAGTTCAGCCTGTTCAAGCAATCACCTGCGTTGTGAAAGAGTCAACCAGATGCAGTCACAGTTTGGCCAAATGATCTTCAGTTCTAGGTTTTATAAAAATAATTCATTTGGGTCTCAAATTTAGAGTAGGGGAGCTTTCCCAGGACAAACACAAGGACAGGTTAAGCAGCTTGTAGTTGAGCATGCTTCGAGTAGAAGGCACAAGCCAGAGTTCTTTCCTCTACTCTGCTCCAACTCACCATGAAATGTTGAGCCAATCATGCATTTGTGCCTCAGATTTCTCATCTGTGCAATGGGAGAAGCTGGATTTAATGCACATGGATGAACCTTCTAGCTCATTGATTCCATGACAAGTTTTTTTGAACTTCTGATTTTGCTGGATAGAAAGAAAAATCTTATTAGATACTAATGTTCAGGAGTGGAAACTTTTCGGTTTCAACTAGGTAGCACTGGGCACCTTTCCTATTTAAAACTCTCAAAAGAAAACACATTGCCATTCTGCCTTATCTTTTCAAGACTTTAGGGTGGCTGACAGCAAAAAGGTGAGCAAAGACAAAGAGGTCTGGGATCAAACCAAGCTTCATTTGTAACCAAAACAGTGATGTGTCATATTCCTGATTCCCAATGCTGGAGTCTCTTACTTCCAGATTGCTCACCTGACCTTATTTCTGAGGTGTCATAGCTAAGATCTTTACCCCATGACAGTGGTCTAAGCTGCCAATGGGATGAATCAGATTTTTTTGACCATTCCATAGGAGACCATAGGTTTGGGGGGATAAGGTTGCTGAGAGCAGGAACACATTTTTCCACTTTTATTTGCATGTGGGTTACACAGTTGCTTTCTGGCTAATTGTCTCATTCATTTATTCTACTAATATTTATTGGGCACCTACTGTGCATTGGGCAATGTCCTGGATACTGAAGACAGGAAAACAGTCTGTCCTCAGGGAGGTCTCATGCTACCAGGGAGACAAATGAATAAGTCCAGGAAGTGATGGTATAAAGTTCTGGGGAAAAATGAAGAAGGTTGAAGGCCCAGAGTGTCCAAGTCAGGGCTGAGGTGGCTGTGGGGACTATCTTAGATAGGATGGCTGAGGAAGACAGGCCTCTCCAATGAAGCAGCATCCGAGTGAAAGGAGAGTTTTTCCTAGCAGGGGAATAACAAGGGAAAAGGACTTGAAGGGCAAATGAGCTTATTATGTTCCTGAAACAGTAAGAGGGCCCAAGTTGCAGGGAAGAGATTCGTGGGTGGTGACCCCAGAGAGCCATTCTGGGGCTGGGTCCCAAGGCCTAACCAGTCATAGGAGAAAACCTGCTTGGTTTATTTCACTTAGCATAATGTCCTCCAGGTTCATTCATATTGTTGAAAATGACAGGCTTTCTTTTTTTCAACATGCTGATCAGTATGCCGTTGTGTATACAGACCATGATTTCTCTATTATTCATCCATCAACAGGCACTTAGGTTGTCTCCATGTCTTGGCTATTGTGAATAGTGCTACAATGAGCATGTGAGTATACGAACATGTCAGACAACATACCTCCTCAACATACCGGTTTTATTTCCTATGGGCATACACCCAGAAGTAGGATTGCTGGACCAGATGGTAGTTCTATTTTTAATTTTTTTGAGGAACATCCAGACTGTTTTCCATAATGGCCATAAGAATTTTCATTCCGACTAACAGGGTATAGGGATTCCATTTTTCCACATCCTGAACAACACATCTTTTGTGTGGGATTAATATTTATTGATTGTCTAGCTACTAAGCATTCTTTTAGGCATGTAGATGTAGCAATGGATTAGACAAGTCTTTGCCTTCCTAGAGTTTACATTTTGGTGGGGGTAGACAGATGATAGGTAAGTAAGCAAATAAAATATAATATGATTTCAGGTAGTTGTAAGTGCTATGAATGAAAATAAAGTAGAATAAGGAAATACAGTACAGTGGAGGTGCAGTTTTGGGTGGGATGGTCTAGGAAGGCCTTCTGAAGGGGTGGCTTTGGTTGTATAACTGAATGAATTGAAGAAGAGGGTTGTGTGAAAGTCTGTGGTAGGCCTAGACGGATGGGCCTGCAATGCAGAGGTCCTGAGGCAGGAGTGAAATGGCATTCCTAGGCAGCCAGCAAGGAGGTCACTGTGGCTGGAGCTGAGTGGGAGCTGCTGGAGGGCCTTGGCAAAGAGTTTAGGTTTCATTCAATGGAACCTGGGGAGCTGATGACTTTGAGTGGAGGAGTGACGTGATCTGACTTAGGTTCTCAAAGGAGCAATCTCACTGCTTTGTGGATAGTGGATTGTAGGGTTTGGTAGAGTGGAAGTGAAGAGACTGCTGAGAAAGCCTGTGCAACAGGGGAGGGGTTGGGCTGGCTTAGGATGGCGGCAGAGGATGGGATCCATCAGCTCCTGTGTGCATTCTGAGCCACAGGATTTACTGATGGTCTGACTGGGAAGAGAGAGAGATAGTGAAATGTATCTCTAAGAGTTCTGGCCTGAGTAATTGGTCGACTGCAATGAGAAGGAAATAGGGCCAGGAACAGATGGGGTGTGGTGGGGGTGGGCAGGGGCTCAAGATAAACCCTTGGGAACCATACATGTAGATGGAACTTAAAGCCATGGGACTGGACGAACTCATGGAGGAAACTAGTTAGCGATGGAGAAGAGAAGGTGACCACATGTGCCGGAGAGGTTGGGTGTGACACTCTGCTTCTCTCTGTTCCTTTGTTTTTACATGAGGGAAATAACTGGTATAAAATTCCTTCTTTAGTGGACCTAACTTGTCACATGGCAAAACCTCTTTCCCCCATCAAAGAGGGTAAGGTGCCTTTGTTATCTCCACACACCAGATGCAGGCACTCAAAGGGCTGTGTGTGGCTCACGTGCTTATCAGCAGCTTTTCTTACATAAAGCCCCTCATGCCTGTCTTTTTGTTCTTTCTCTTCCCCTTTTGCCTTGTTAACCTCTGTTGGCAAAATATGCAGTCAGGCCAAAATCAAAGCACACAATATGTTTATTCTCCCTGCAAGAATGTTTGTCCCACAGACCTGCTTTTGGAGGAGGATAAAGAAGAAAATGTCAGTTTGCCCCTGGCTTGTACCAAAAAACACATTGTGCATTCTTCCAATAACCTGGAGGAGTGAGAGGAGGAGAGGCAGCCCACCAACTCCTTGGAAAGTTCTGTGCTCGAAAGAGTGTTTTTGTTTTGTCTGTTTCTCCAACAGCAGATTTGTAAGAGAAATCTGCTGTTGGAGAATATCCAAAGAGTTTGGTGTGGAAACCAGGTATTCACTGGTACTGGTCACCAACTGATTCGTGTTCCCTTGAAGAAATGGTGCCAGGGACCCTCTGGGTACTTCTCTGGCAAGAAGAACAGTTCTACCCTGGGAACCTGGTGCTTCAATGCCCTCCTGGTGGAGGTCTCAAGGTGGCAGAGAGACCAGATAAGTTCTCCTGAAGACCACTCAGTATATTCTTCAAGTTTTATTTCCCAGACTCCTGTATTCTCCAAGGCACCAGAGAATGGCATTTTGTTTTGACCGAAGGTAAGATTTATGGCAAATAAGACAAAGATTCTTAGAGTTCTGGGAGGGCACGCTGGGGTTTATTGGTGAAGTGGGATGGTCAATCTGCATGTGTCTCTCCCAGCTTCCTCATAATGACTTTTCAATGCTTTTTACATCCAGTGGAGATTCTCTCCAAAAATGCTGCTTAAACCCAGCTCACCAGAGAGTGCGACTGATCTGCACTGTCCACTGTGGTAGCCTTTAGCTACCATGTGAAATATGGCTAGTCAGAATTGAGATGTTTTGTACATTGAAAATACACACCAGATTTCAAAGGCTAAGTATGGATACAAAAGTAAAATACTGTATTAATCATTTTGTATATTAATAACACATTAAATTGATAATATCTGGGAGATATTTGGTTAAAATATTATTAAAGTTAATTTTATGTTTCTTTTTATGTTTACAAAAGAAAATTTAAAATTACATGTATAGCTTGCATTCTATTTCTCCCCAGACATTGCAATGCTAAGGAGCAGTAGTGGAAGTTTCCCTGAAGCCACAGATGGCTTGCCATAGGGAGTGAGTGGTGTTTCCAGAGTGCAAACGTGACCTGCCACTCCACAGTGTGAAACCCTCCAGTGGCCCTGCAGTAAAGCCCAGTCCCAGTAGCACAACTTGCAAGTCCCACTGTGAGGTTCTGCCCTCGTGACTCAGTTACCTTCCATTAGGCTCCACCTCCCACACTGCTGCACTGGGGATTACTTTTCCAACACATGAATTTGGTGGACACATTCAAACAATGGCAGGATGTTTCATAAAATGGTGCTATGGTCTGAATATTTGTGTCCCTGCGTAAATTCATATACTGAGACCCTAATCCCCAAGGTGACCGTGTTGGGAGGCAGGGCCTCTGAGAGGTGATTAGGTCATGAGGGTGGAGCTCTTGTGAATGAGGTTGGAGCTTTTCTAAAAGATACCCCAGAGAAACCCCTTGCCCTTTTCACTATGCGAGAAAGATATTGTTTAAGAACCAGGAAGCCAGCCCTCACCAGACACCAACTCTGCCAGCACCTTGATCTTGGATCTCCCAGAACTGTGAGGAATAAATTTCTGTTTCTTATAAGCCACCACTTGGAGGTATTTTGTTATAGCAGCTCAACTAGGACTAGGGGTGAAGCACCTTCTTCTCTTGCAGACTGTCAAAACAACAACAATGGTAGCACCTGTTGGTTGGTATCCAAGGTGTCATGCCAAGAAATTTCACACTTCACTTTCCATTTAAAAGGTTTTAGTCCCTTTTCATACCACTATAAAGTACTGCCTGAGACTGGGTAATTTATAAAGGAAGGAGGTTTAATTGACTCGTGGATCAGCATTGCTGGGGAAGCCTCAGGAATCTTACGATCCTGGCAGAAGGTGAAGGGGAAGCAAGACGCCTTCTTCACAAGGCAGCATGAAGAAGAAATGCCAGCAAAGGGGAAAGAAATCTTTATGAGACCATCAGATCTCATGAGAACTCACTCTCATGAGAACAGCTTGGGAGAAACCACCTCTGTGATTCAATTACTTCTACCTGATCTTTCCCCTGACATGTGAGGATGATGAGGATTACAGTTCAAGATGCAATTTGAGTGGGGACACAAAGCCTAACCATATCAACCATCTCTGACTTTTTAAAATTGTCCATGTGGTTTCACCCTTTAGTCTTCATTCTCTCCCCAATATAAGGTCATGGGAACATTCCTCCCTGGTTCTCAGGGAGAACAGCTAATGGTCAAGTGCTTTGTCTGGCAAGTGGACCTAAGCTAATCCACATGGGAACAGACGAAGGAAGCAACATTTTTGGGCTTCTTCTATGTACGAGGCACTGACTGGCTTTTCAGATCCATGTTTCATTAAATCCTCATAACAGCCCCGTGAACAGGTGACATCACTGATAGCTAACAGACAAGGAAGCCGCATTGTTGTGAGATTAAGTGACATCATCAGGCCCTAGGAAGTGACTGGGTTGCGCTTAGAGTTTTTGTCTATTTTCTTTCTTAATTTAGGGAGTTTATTTTCCTTTTGTCACATTCCCGCTGTTACCCCCTGCTGCTGTGTCATGCATAACAGTGTCAGTTTCTTGTTCTTCACTTGCAATTTGCTGCAATTGCTGTATGTCTTGCTCTGCGTCTCTAGGCCTCTAAAGAAACCCAGGCTGCTGACTCACAGGGACCAGGGAACACGTGAACTTTATCCACTGCAGCCACTGCTTGAGGTTTCAGTATTCACCCTGGACCCACAGGCCAGCACCAATCATAAGTCGTTGTTCTTATCTGCCTGGTCTGTGAATCCTCTGGCTCCCAGTAGCTAGGGTAGGCTGAATTTTTGGTTTGATGCTGTGTGCATCTTCTTTTCTAGCTTACTCTTTTCCTCTCAATGTGCCCATTTCCTAATGTTTTTTCTGCATCTGCAGCTCTGAAGCAGTGAGAGTTTTGCTGCTAGCCCCAGGCCCACAATTCTACTTCATGGACTACATTAGACTCCAGGGACATGTGGGACAATCAGGAACTGCATTTAGTGGCTTGGCTGTTCATTAAGACTTCTTAATTGTAGCTGGATTCTGGAGACTTAAAGTTGTCTGAAGTTTGAAACATTACCTGGTGTAACTGTGGCTAGTTTTCAGAGTATATTAATAAATACATAGTTGCTTGGATAATATAAGTATACTTGAAATTTTAAAGGTATGTGTGCATGTGGATTTAGGTGTATATGTATAGTTTTTGATGTTGTATTCTTGTGCTCAAACCACTGGACTAATATGTCTAGTTAAACCACCGAAATAGGAGAGTTACATTAGGAAGAATGGAGACGGACCCCAGGCTCACCATGGTGGAGGGACACCGGAATGGAGTTCTTTGCCTTTAAAGTAAACTTAAGCCCTATGACTGGGCCTGTGTTTTCAGCCCAGATTTACCTGGCTGTGGGATCAATTATAGAAGTCACAAAACCCTGGGTCTTTCTTTGGGAAAGCTTCCCAGGATCCTGCTTTACTTTGCCCAGGTCTTTTCTTGCACTTTCTGTTTTGGTCTGGGCAACCTCTGCCTCTGGTCTTTCCTTGTGTTTTTTTGGGAGGGTCTTGCTCAGGGACTGGACGGTGGCACTCAGGAGCCTCACAGAGCTCTGGCGTTCTGTAGCACACCTGCCTGGAAAGCAGGTGGGAGCTGGCCAGGCCAGGGCCCTGGGGGCCAGAGGAGAGGGAAGAAGAGCACTGTGGGGCCAATAAAAAAGGGAGGCTGGGAGCATTCAAACATAGGTTTTCTTTTCTTCTCCATTTTTCCTGTGTGTAGGTAAAAGTCATGCCATTCAGCATAATTTCTTTGTCAGGTGGAATAAGGATAAATGGATTTAATTTCTATTTTTGGATGCTGTCCCGTACTTGCAGTCCTTTAGTCTGAAACCTTTGATCAGCTGGAAGGGTTTGGCAGTACCGCATTTCAGAGCAAAGTGAGGAATAGAGAAATAATTCATAAATAATAGATTCTGGTCTGAGGGAAATAGATGGCTGGTTTTCAATTCTAAGAAGAGAGGGAGGGATGCAAACAAATATTAACATTACTTGACAGAAACATGAAGATTTGCTTCCATCCCAGGCTTTCTCCATGAGCTCCTGTCAATAACAGATAAAGGGACCGCGGAGCTGACCAGCTGGGGACGGATGCGCCTCTCCTGACTTGTTGCAAATGCACAGAAACCATATGTGAAGCCATTTAATTTTTGCTTTTCCTTTGGCAGAAAGAAAAAGAAAAAGGGAGCAAGTCAAAGTCTCTTCAAAATCCGATTTGGCTTTTTCCGATGGGATCATCTATCTTCCTTGTATCTGGTTTTGCCAGTTAAACACTAATGATGCACATTCTCAGACATGATCTGTGAGTGCAATTTATTTCTGAATTCAAACCTTTCTTCTTAAGAGTATTTGCTGTAATGGATATACTGGAATAATATCATGGATTAAATAAAAGAGGCACTTCAGGGAAAACAAATCTGCCAGTGGAGACTCCACTGGAGAAACAATTTTCACTTGTCTCCTCACATTCAAATTCAAAAGACATTTTCTAGGGAATTTCAACTTCCAGAAATAAAAGGAACTGATGGGAAATTAACTGACCAGTTAATAGTAGCTACTGTGTATTAAATGTGCCCAACACTGCGTTAGACCTGTTATATTCAGGAGCACATTGAACACTCATGGCAGCACTGCTGGCTGCCTATTACTACCCTGCTGTACACATGGAGAGTTTGGTCCCTGAGCTTTCTGAGCTCACCTCTTCTTAAAAAGTGTTAGCTAAGAAATACCGCTGTCAAGGGTTGGTTTTCTCTCTCCCACATGATGGTTGGCATCATACCTCCAATGACCGTCACCTTCTGCCAGTAGTGTTTCCATGACAACTGACCGACTTCTTTTCCCCACCCTAGGATTTCCCTCTTCTATGTAAGTCCCTGGAAGGTATATCATATCAGACAGTTCAGACTACTGGGCAGGAGTGAGATACAGTTCACAAAGGGTGTTTAGGTCAACTTTCTGCAAAGGTATGAATTCACATTTGCAGAAAAGTGCTCAGAGTCTCCTTACAGCCTTCCCTTATACAATCCACTCATCAAGCACTTTGAGTTCACTTGGTGTCTTTGCATTATGTTTGTGTTAATCCATTCAATTACCATGGAATTACTCTTTGTTTTGGGTCAACATTGTTCTTTTACTTCTTGAATGTTTCCTGGGTTGCTTCTCTATCACTTGGGAATACAATGGTGATGGTGTTTTATTTTTTTGTTTTTTAGGTTCACAGCAAAACTGAAAGGAGGATACAGAGATTTTCCACATATTCTCTGCCCCTACATGTGCACAGCTTCTGTAATTATCCACATGCCTCAACAAAAAGGAATACATTTATTAACTGACAAATCTTCAATGACACATCATAATGTGTCATAGAAGACCATAGATTACAAAAGGGCTCACACTGGGGTAGTAGGGTTCAGATAAATGTGTAATGACACATATCCCCCATTATAATGCATTTCCTGGGATGCTTAGCTCTTGCTGGAAATACAATTCTTTATTCAAAAATATTTCTGAGCTCTTTCTATATGTGTTATTGTGACAGGTGACATGGTTAAAAAGGTGAATTAAGATATATATATATATATATATATATATATATATATTTGTCCTCATATAGCTCCCACTTGGATTCAAGAGACAAATGTGTGTGTAGATATGTATAAAACACGTGGCTATTATAGGACTAGAGAGAGAAATTCAGAAATTATAGTAGGAGCTGTACCTAGACAGAATGGTTAGGAAAAACTCCCTGGAAGAATACATGCCTGAATCGAATCTTGAATGAAAATAAGGGCCAGTTAGATGAAGACAGTAAGAATGGAAGACACGGCATATTGTATTTGGTTTCGCTGCAAACCACTGGGTGTGGCTAAATAATGAATTAGAGGCAGCAAGTGTCAGGAGATTAGATCAGTGACTGCAAGAACACTGTAAAAGATTGGACTTTGGTAGTGGGGAGGCTTTGAAGGGTTTTAAGCTAGGGACTTAAATGTTCATATGTGCATTTAAATAGAAAATCCAGTGGAAGAAAATAGGCAATGTATTCATATTTTCTTACTTGTACCGATGGTACACATTTTGGGAAAGGTCAAGAAATAAAGTGTCGGCCATGTAATTGTACCCCTCATCTTGCCCAGAGGGCTCCATGTGTGTACTCTGTGGGATGAGTGTGTCCCAGCAGAAGTTCCAGCCACTCTTCCTTTGGGATTGGCTTTGTGAATTGGTGACTTTCTTATTCTTCATCACATTTCCTTTAGTGATGTAAGAAAAAGCACTGACCCTCTAGAGTTCCAAAGATCGGTGATCCTAGCCTATCTTTGACATTCATTAACTTTCATCCTGGGCAAGTCACATGACTGCCTTAAGCCCCAATGTACTCATCTGTAATATGAGATAGTAATGGCCTACCCAAAGGGCTATGGTGAGGAATGCTCCGGCAGAGTGCCTGGCTCATTGTGGGTGCTCAATGTGTTAATTCTTTTTTTCTGTAAATATAAAATACCTCACTGATCTCTGAACTAAACGAGTCTCATTTCCTTTCAATATTTCAAATGGGGTGGAGCGGGGAGTTATTTCCTTGAGTAGTTCAATCAATGCTAGTTTCTACTATGTGTTAGGCATTTTGCTAGGAGTTGTGTTCAAGAATTAAAATCCTGAACTAAGTTTAATTCTTGTGTTTACTCTTCAGGGCAGGTGTATACTTTTACAAATGAAGAAACAGGGCCCAGGGAGGTTGAATGTCTTGTATAACATTGTGTGGAAGGAAAGATTCAAATCCAGGATCTTGTTGAGCTTGTTCTTTTCATATTGCCAAATTTCCTACTAAATATCAAGCATTTTGATGGGCACTAGGGAATAGTAGAGTTGAAAATGACATGGTACATTTCCCCATGAAGCTTATGGATTAATGGGAGGGGGAGGACAGATGTTTATAGGGCTTTTAGAAAACTGTATGAAAGTTCAGAGGTAGGTGTGCTTAGTATGTCAGGAGAACCAAGTAAAGAGGTGTCATTGAAGGGTGGGTGGACCATCTGTGGGTCTCTGGTTTCCTTGGAGTCCACTATCTGTGGTCTGGAGTTAGATTCTAATCATTAGTCAGGGCGTCAGGGCTGGCTCCATAGAAATGCTTTACTGGCCACATTTACAAAGACTTCCTCTCTGTGTGCTCTTGGTCTATAGGTAAAGTCATTGGAAGTCATTTTGAAAGACTTGTGCCTCATTGAACAAGACACATCTCTGCATGGTTTTCATCCATTTGCTTCATCTCCAAGACAAGCTTTCTTTTTAAAGGGGAGAGGAGCCCATTTCCCTGCCACCTGTCAGCATTTAGCTTGCCACTGTGGCTTATTATCACTGCCATCTGCTGCCAAGAAGAGATGTGCATGATCTGGGTAGGTACTCATAAAAGTCATTAGAGGAGAGGAGGCTGAGCTGAGGATCCAAGTGGAAACATTTATTATCCGCACAATAACAGCCCTTGCTCTCCTGCCTCCTTCCCTGATATCCAGCTGGGTCACCACTCCCTGGCCCCAGCTGCCCACCACCATTCACAAATATTCTCCATATCCTTCTTAATGTCACCCCTACTGGGCATGGTCTCCATTTCATTTCATCACTCAAAGTCATTGCAGAGCAGATATAGGGACTATTTAGAAACTATGAAGCAGTTTGACAACATCCCAACTTTCATCTCATGTATTGACTAGTGGACACAATTTGATGTTTAAGAAGACTTCAGACCCTCTGTGTTTTCTGCTGTGAAAAATGAACGGCTTCAGTATAATTCAGTTGAGTTAAGTCATTTCCGTAAGAATTTCCTGAACATCATCAAGGGCTACAGAGATGCATAAGATGAGGCTCCTGCCTTAAGGAGCTCACAGTGGTTGTGTTGCACATGTTTGCAAGTGTGTGTGTGTATGATGTAATCAACAATTACAAGTGAGACAGGATGTGTCCTATGGGAGGAAGAAGTTTAGATGCTGTAGTGTCCCCAAGGAAGAACATAAATCCCCTCATATAAGTTTGGGGTCAGAGAGTAAATAGGGGTGGGTGAGATGTGTGATCAGATTTGCATTTAGGAAAAACAATCACTCTGGCTGCAGTTTGGAGGGCTAATTAGAGCAGTCCCAGAGTAGAAGATTTTTGAAATAGTCTAGCCATGAGATAGGTTAGGATGCTGGCAGAGACCCAGAAAAGTAGATGGTTCAAGAGATACTGGGAGAGTAAAGCCTGTAGGCTTGGTGATATTTTGATATGGCGAGTGAGGAAAAGGTGGTGTCAGGATGACACTAACACTTCTGGCTTGAACCATAGGTTTGTCAGTAGTGTTACTGAGTGAGATATAACTGCTAGAAGAGAGCAGAATGAGAAGCTGGTGGGGTAGAACAAAGTTTAGTTTTAGAGCTTTTGTGTATGAGATGTTTTAGGAGCAACCAAGGGGAGATGCTAGTTAAGCAGTTTTACATGAAGACACAGAACTCAGAAAAGAGGTGTGGGTTGGTTTTATAATTGTGTGAATCGCCTTTTTTTTTTTTTTTTTTTTTTTTTTTTTTTTTTTTTTTTTTTTTTTTTTTTTTTTTTTTTTTTTTTTTTTTTTTTTT
>PVKP010015675.1:0-27306 GCA_004027715.1 Plecturocebus donacophilus | reverse complement strand
AAATGGAAGTACGGCCAGTGAAGAAGAAATAAAACAACAAGAGGGTGTTAGTTATGAAAGTTTAAGAAAAAGTCTTTCAGAAGAAAGGAAAGGACAACAGTTTCAAATGCTATTGAAAGGTCCACTAAGATGAGGCAAAGGAAATGTCCCCCATGGCTGCATGGAGATTATTGGAGATATTAGCAAGGGCTGTTTAGGTAGAATGACTGGCATCAGATCCAGATCAGAGGGGCTGTGGAGTGCATGAGGTATGAAGGCATGGCAATGGTGAGTGAAGACAACTCTTATTTAAGGGTTGACTATGAAGGGGAAGAGAGAGATGGGGGAGTAGCTGAAACTGGATTCTGGCAATGAAGATGGGCAGATGCTTAAAAGCCAGTGAAGATCAATCAGAGAGAGGTTGTAAATATTGTAAGGAAAAGGATAAACGATATTAAGAGATTCCATAGGTGAAACGTGGCAGTGGGATCCAAAGATCAGTTGGGAGGATAGTTGTGTCAGCTCCTCTTGTGCCGTAGGAGAGAAAGAGAGAAAGGGAGGCTTCCCTCGCATCTGTGTGTTTGATTATGGGAGTTTCCTGTCTAAGAGCATCTATTTTTTCTGTGAAGTAGGAGTCAAGATCCCCTGATGAGACAGAAGAATGTGGGTGGATAGCAGGGGTGGAAGCTTGAGAAGGATAAAGTTTGAAAAAATTACTATGAAGAATGGCAAGAAATGATGTAATAGGTTTGCTTGACAGAGTGCTGGCTCACTTGAAGTTGAGGACCAAGAATGTGCAGTGGTCCTAAGGTGCCCTGGTTGGCTTTTCCGGCTTAGACAGAGGCTAGAAGGTAGCACCCAGTTGGATTTTCCTGGGCTTGGGTTTTATCTGTATGGTACAAATAAAAAGCGGCAGGTATATTGTTAAATATTGTTAAAATATAATATTGTTAAAATCATGGATCATGGAGTCCAAGTTGAGTTAGTAAATGAAGAAAGGAGAGGGCTGATGACTAGAGAGAAACTACAGTTCAAGAAGTGTCAGAGTGAGAGGAGTTGAGTGAGCAAGATGGGGAGATGGAGGGGAAGAGATTGTGGCTGAAAGTGCTTGCATTAGTGATTCTAGAAGCATAACATTTACTAAAGTGTGAGGGGGAGGGGAAGAGAGGACCATTGGAAATTAGCAGGTCAAGAAACAGAATTAAGAGGCCATCTGTGGGGTCATCCATCTGGCTGACACCACCCAGGATGATGGCAAAGCCTGAGGTAGAAAAGGCACGTAAGTGCAAGCCTTCAGTGAATGAAGGGGAGGGGCTGGGAGACTGGCAGATTAGAGAAACTGCAAGGGGAAGGAGGATGTGCGTTGTGTATTCAACCCAGAAAAAGCAACAAATGACTTTCGACCTCCCTTTAGAAGGCATTGGTATATTATTAGAGCTATTCTTAAAGCATTTATTCACATACTTTAATTTTTGTAAAGGATGCGTTTGGAATTGCATCTGAGTCCACATTGGCTATGCCTCCACACCCCTGGTGGTGGACCCCAAGCTGTCATTTTGAACAATTTCATGCACTTCTATGGAAAGAAATTTTTGCCCTCCCTCCGGCCTCCCCCACCCCCCACAAATTAGTATGTTGAAGCCCTAACCTCCAATGTGATGATGTTTGAAGACAGGGCCTTTGGAAGATACTTAGGTTAGATGAGATCGTGAGGATGGGGCCCTCATGATGGAATTATGAGACACCAGAAAGCTTGTTTCATCTCTCTATCTCCACCTGCATGCACCCAGGAAAGGCCATGTGAGGGTACAACATAAAGGTGGCCACCTGCAACTCAAGAGAGCCCTTACCAGACACTAACCCTGCTGGTGCCTTGATCTTGGACTTCTAGTCTCCAGAATTGTGAGAAATAAATTCCTGCTGTTTAAGTCTATGGTCTTTTGTTATGGTAGTCTGAGCTGACTAAGACAGATCTACCTTCTGGTTCAACCAATCTCTGAATAAGTGGCAGTCATCTGTGATGAGCTGGGTCAAAGCTCAGTTCTTTCTGGGAGTTTGGGGTGGACCAAGAGGGTATCTCTCCAGGTGGCTTGAGCCCTGAGAAGTAGACTTTGAGGCTGAAGGCAACCATCTGATGGGCAGCAGGAAAGCCAGTTTTCTGAGAAAGAAGAGAAAGTAGATGTCTTGAGAGAAAGATAGCTGGGGGACAGGCAGCTGTTACTCCTTGGGATCCAGAAAAAAGCCTTGTTGCTGGTGATTGTCCTTCCTGGGGCCAGTTACGTCCTTGGTTTTGATTTCCACAGATTAAATCTTAAGTATTTGTTATTGCAAAATTCTACTGCCTTTTTTTTTACTTATAAAGCTGGCTTGAGTTCATGTCTATGATTTGCAAACAGTAAAAAATTCTCCAGTAAGCCCTTTGCTGTGATGCTTCTCCTTTTTATTGTAGTCTTCCCTTGGTATCCATTGTGGGGTGGGGTGATTGGTTCCAGGGCCCTCTAAAGATACCAAAAATCTGTGGGTGCTCAAGTCCCATGTGTAAAATGGTGTAGTGATTTGCTTGTAACCTACACACATCCTTTCATATATTTTAAATTATTTCTAGATTACTTGTGATACCTAATACCATGTAAATGCTTAATAGCTGTTATACTGTATTGTTTGTATTTGTGCTTTTTATTTTATTGTTATTTTCATTTTTTTTCTGATTATTTTCAACCTGCAGTTGGTTGAACCTGGGAATGCAGAACCTATGGATATGGAGGGATGATTGTATTTACCTTTTGGTGCGGCACCATCTTTTATAAGGTGCCTCAGAATCCTTTGTAGACCAGGTAAATCATAAATATATGAAACAAATTTGGGTATTTTCTTCTGAAGCTGAGTAGAAGCTGTTCAGGTGCTCCATGAAGTCTCTTGGGTGCTACAGACAATAGGAAAAGTACAGGCTGTAGAGATGGTGGTGGCTGGCCTGTGGTTCCTGCAGTTGCAGAAGTCTGTCTTCTGTCACAAAGAAAAATTATGTTGATCTGACACAACTTATTTTTAAAAGATTTATTTAACTTTGTCTTAGTTTGCTCTCTCTTTGCCAGGAATTGCCGATTGGTGAGTTATTTGCACTTTTCCTTGGAACATACCATGAATAGTCTCAATTATTGCTCCAAACAATTGTGATTGCTATTATTGAAGATTTATAGAAGTGCTTAGATTTCTAAATATCCTTTTATGACTTTCCATTTCTATGGTAACCTAGAAAGGCTCTTCAGTACACATGGGCACCTCTTTGGGAAAACCTGATAGAAGAAAATCTGAATTTACAGAAGAGATAAATAAGAGGTTGACTATTCACATGGTTTTATAGAGGATTCACAGATAGCAGCTTCCCCTAGTGCATTTGGTGCATTCCCTCTTCTCTTTACAGATCATGAACAATGTCTTACACATAATAGGCTCTGAATGAAAATTTTGTTGACTGATTGATGAGCCACTTGGGAAGAAGAGAAATGTGGAGCTAGGGTTATAGTTTGCTCCTGCCAGTTGAAGATAAATCAGAAAAGAAGAGAAAGCATCGCTGAGCAAATAGCCACGCCAGTGGGGAAATGGGACTGTATTTTAAAAAATATTATTCACATACAGTTTTTAGGACACTACTTGCTGCATAATCCACATGAATTTTTCACATCAATATCCTCAAAGACTCAAGAGATCCTTGCCCTGGGTCACAGCATTGAGCAGTCGAAGAAGGAAGTGGGCACCTGTTCTATGCTGGGACTCAGCATCTTTGCAAAGAGGAGCTACTTTTTATTTCCTTGGGCTGAGATCACTATGGGGAGGGGTTGCTTGCAAACCTGAGACCTTGAGCAGCATAGGGACAAGGTGTATGTGGACTCTCTTTCCTGCTGGGTGCACGTGTTTTTAAGGATTCCTGGTTGCAAAGAGTAGATATCCACTGGAGCTAGTTTGAACAAGAAAGGGGAGTTTATTATAAGGAAACAGAGTTAATGTCCTGGACTTTAAGGGCAGAAATGAAGTTGAGTCTCAGACACGGTTGACCCAGGAGGTGAAAAGGTATCAGAAACACAGCCAGCTCCTGTCTGTACATGTGTTCTGTCCTTTTTTTTCCAGTTCTGGCTTTACCTGTCTCTGCATGGACATGGGAGCACACTGTGGAGAAGGAGGCCACTGATAGCATGTAGACACCTGGACCAGGGTCAGCTCCAGCCTTCGTGGCAAGCCTGAGTGGGTGTGTCCTGTGGCAACCAACTAGCTCTGAGAAGTGTAGTGGAGTCAAGAGCTACCAGCAGATAATCTGGATTCAATAGGAGCTCACCAAGTACGCCTTGCATGCCTTTCCCTGAGATAGGTGTTGAGAGACAAAGTAAGTCTGAAGCAGCCTCACCTTGCTCACCCTGTCAGCTTATTGTTGAGCTGGTGATATGGCTTCACTATGTCCCCATCCAAGTCTCATCTTGAATTGTAGTTCCCATAATGCCAATGTGTAATGGGAGGTATCTGGTGGGAGGTAATTGAATCATGGGGGTGGTTACCCTTATGGTGTTTTCATGATAGAGAGTGATTTCTCCTGAGATCTGATGGCTTTATAAGGGGCTTTCTCACCTTTTGCTTGGCACTTCTCCTTGCTGCTGCCATGTGAAGAAGGATGTGTTTGCTTCCCCTTCCACCATGATTGTAAGTTTCCTGAGGAATCCTCAGCTCTGCAGAACTGTGAGTCAATTAAACCTCTTCCTTCATAAATTACCCAGTCTTTGGCAGTTCTTGATTAACAGTGTGAGAACAGACTAATACAGCTGGGGAGGTGGATATATATAGAGATACATAATGGAAATATGCAGGCTGGAGACAATCACAAATATTTTGAGGGTTTCAAAGGAGGGATGTGTGGCATTTCTGTGTGCATTTATTCATTCAATAAACCTTCATTCATTCATGAGGGTTTCTGTGGCCAGGAACCGCTCCAGGGCCTGGCAGTGCAGCAGTGGAGTTTGTAGACAGGGCCTCTGCCCTTGGGGAGTTTTCTTTCTGAAGGAGGAGGTGAACAACTGGCAAGTGAGCAAAAACATAAATAAGATAACTTTAGAGAGTGATAGGACTGGGAAGGTGAAAATGGGGTTCTGGGATAGAGCCCGTGGCAGCCCAGGCGTGCCTCTATGATTAGGCATCATGCCATGCTGAAGAGCGAGGAAGAGCACTAGAGGCAGAGAGAACAGCAGGTGCACAGGGCACGAGGGAAAATGACCTTCACGAGTTTGGGAAACACCAAGGGGCTGGGGCAGGGAGGAGAGGCCATTAAGGCCAAAGAGGAGAGCAGAGGCCAGGTCACTGTGGGTCTTGTAGGACCTTGTAGGCTGTGATCGGGACTTTTTAAGTACAATGAGAAGGTTTCAAAGATTTTTATCAGGGTTGGCCTTGTTAGTATTGGGAAAAGACCATTCTGGCTGCTGGGTGGAGGGTGAGTTAGTGAGGAGCCAGAGAGGAGTGGGAGGTGCTGTGGAGCCTCCTGCCATGCCCACAGGAAGCACTGCAGGGGCTGGAGTTGATTGTGCTGGGATTGGAGACAGATGCTCAGGTTGAGGGTGTATTTTGGAAGAACCATTAGGACCTGCAAAGGAGTTGGATATAGAAGTGAATAAAAAGGAGGATGTAAGGATTTAATTATAGGGCTTTTAACATAGCAACTAGGGAAATTGTGGTGCCATGTACCATGCATGGGGTAGAAAATCAAAAGTTCCATCTGACCCTTTCAAAGTGAGTGTTCTCTTGGACATCCAAGTAGAGATGTTGGGTAGACAGAGAAGGAAGGAGTCTGGTACTCTAGATCAGTGCTGTCTAATAAAAATACAATGTGAGCCACAAATGTGAGCCAACATATGTGATTTTTACATTCACTAGAAGCCACATTAAGGACACATGCACACGAATGTTCATTGCAGCTCTGTTTATAATAGCAAAGACTTGGAACCAACCCAAATGCCCAACGATGACACACTGGACAGGGAAGATGCGGCACACATACACCATGAAATACTATGCAGCCATAAAAAACGATGAGTTCATGTCCTTTGCAGGGACATGGATGAAACTGGAAACCATCATTCTCAGCAAACTGACACAAGAACGGAAAATCAAACACCGCATGTTTTCACTCACAGGCGGGTGTTGAACAATGAGAACACATGGACACAGGGAGGGGAGCATCAGACACTGGGGTCTGTGGCGGGGAACTAGGGGAGGGACAGTGGGGAGTGGGGAGTTGGGGAGGGTTAACATGGGGAGAAATGCCAGATAGGTGATGGGGAGGAAGGCAGCAAACCACATTGCCATGTATGTACCTATGCAACAATCTTGCATGTTCTTCACATGTACCCCCAAACCTAAAATGCAATAAAATATATATTTAAAAAAGGTTAAAATGAAAATGTAGAAGTCATTTTGATATGTATTTGATTTAATCCTATATTTCCTAAATATAATTTCAACATGCAATCAATATAAAATAATTAGTGAGATATTTTACATCTTTTGGGTACTAATTCTTCAAAATCTGGAGCACATTTTTCACTTTCAACAAATCTCAGTTTAGCCCGGCCACATTTCAAGTGCCCAGTAGACACGTGTAGCTGGGGGCTACCATGTTGGATAGTGGAGCTCTAGAGAAAGTTGAGGTTCAGAGATTTGCATTTGGGAGTTACCATCACATAGAAGGCAGATAATGTGTGAGATTACCTAGGAACACCAACACTTAGGGAATGCAGATAGAGAAAAGGCTGAAGAGGAAGCCCAAATTTCACAGGGTGGATGGAGAAGGAAAATTCACAGGGTGGTTGGAGAAGGAAAAGCCAGCAAGAGATGGGAAAGAGTGAGCAGACACTTTGGAGATTGTGGGGTGTGAGGAATCAAAGCAGCGAAGAGACAAAGTGATTTCAGGACTCTGGAAGGCCCCATGGCTGAGTCTTGAAATGTGAGCTGGCAAACAAAGAGAAAAGGGCATCTGTTAGGGATAGAAGTGGAAAGGAAAGAGAGCAACAGTGTGTGGAGGGACCCGGAGAGTGTGGATTGATTGCAGGAGCTGAGGGGTGGAGGAGGGATGGTCCAGGTTGGAGCACTGGAGCTCAGAGAGTCTCACGCCTATGCTCAGGACTTGGGGTTTTATTCTATAGGTGAGTGGTCTCAGCCACATTTGCAGCCACGGCATTAGAGTTGCATTCCCATGCACCACGCTTCCCTACTCATGCTGGGGTCAGATACAGTCCTGTTCACCAGGACTGGTGCTTGCTTTCTCTCCTACTCAAGGACACAGAGTGAGAATCAAGACCTCTTAGGGAGAGTTGTTCCACATTACAAACAAAAATCTCATTTCTAAATTTTAATTTCTATTAATAATGCATAACTTGCAGCATGCCTCATGGGTGATTGCAATTTATGCCTTCTTATGTTCCAAGGCAGCAGCTAAGAACTCCTGCCACAGGCCTGGTGGGGTGGCCCAGAGGGATTCCAGGGGCAAAGACGCAGCATCCTGTTGTGCTTTTGAGAGGCAGCCCCAGCAGTGTGGAGGGTGAATCTCTGCCTGCTGGTTGTGGACTCCTGTCCTGGACAACACATCCAGCCCCTCAGCCCCTCTGCACCCTTTCATCTTTTAGTTTCACCTTCCATAATGCACAGATCAAAAGCTGTACCCTGCTCCATGGCTCCAGATTCTTATGTATCCTTCTTTGCAGGCAGATTATTAATCAACACCTGACTATGCCAAACATGTGCATTACAGATCCTACTGAGAGTCAGAGAAGGGTGTGAACGGAACACAGCAGGTGTGAGCTCAGTAGTTTTAAGCTCCACTTGTTCATGTCAAGAAGAGACACACCACAGGCACCATTGCCCAGATGAGATCTGGACACTCAGGTGGTTTAGGGCCTGGGGGACTGTGCCGGGAGGTGCCAGGGTAAAGGAGGGCATGATGCAGTCTTTAGGCCTGGTCTCCTCTGCATAGGTCTGAATCTCACAACTGGCCCCATACTCATAGGCTGAAGGCTGCTCAAAGGAAACCTGAGATGTTGAGGCCGAAGTCCTGGCTCCATCTCCTTTATTCTGTTATTCACTCACGTTATCAACATATTGAGGGCTTATTCCATGGCAGACATGGTTTATCAGTGGTTAACAAAAAGAACACAGCCCCTGCTCTTACAAAGCATATAGTCCAAGGGAGGAGACAGATATTGAACAAACATACCTATAAGTAAATTATTTGAAACTGAAAGTGCCACAAAAGGAGAGCACCAGTTTCTCTTGGAGAGGACTGCAGGGGTGTCTCTGGCATTTGGAGAAAGTGACATTTAGGCTGCCTAAGGCCACCCACTATGTCTTAGCTGAAGAGATCTCACCTGGCCCTGCCTCTGTGGGTGACTGGTTGTAGATGGGCCAGGCAGGAAAGGACCACTGGCATGGTGGACAGGGACCACTGCTCTGGTACTCAGAAGACTTAGTTAAGCCCTTGAGCAGAGCATTTAAAGTCCCCAACCTTTCATTTTCAAGCAGTGAGAAAAATCCCTGCTGGAATTACCTTCTGGAGCTCAGACAAGGCCTCACTGCTGAATGTGTTAAACCATGTGACACCACGTAAATATAAGATGTTATCACAGAAATGACACTGCTGCACCAGCTCCATACCAGACGCTGGGGGAGACTCGATGGTATACAAGGTGTAGCCCTAACCCACAGGCCCCCTGACCTAATGGGGAGCTGCAACTATGCATAGAAGGCAAGAGGCTGCGTGTGACATTCCCCCCAGCAGTGTCCACAGGTGGTGATAGCTGAGTGGTATCTGAAAACAGCAAGCAGATTCCCTTTGCTTCTTGGAGAAGCCTCACTCTATCTCTGGTCTTGCAACCCCAATCTATTGACAATGTAATGATTTCTAAAAACTCCAGGCAGATTGCGACTCCCTGGGATTCAAACCCTTCAGCGCTCCCTTGGCCCCTTGTAGAAGCCATGCTCTGATCCCACAGCCCCGGTCCCAAGTGGCGGTGGGGGAGCTGCTCCTGCTGTGCACCCCTGGGAGTGTGAGCTTCGTGTTCCTCATGTTGGCAGGGCTCCTGCCTGGTTTGCCTCCCTGCTTTTAACATCTCAAGTTGGGATTTTGCAGAACTCTGCTTTTTCTCATTGTCCACACTTCTCATCCCATGTTATTTACTCTTTTCTCTGTGCTAAATCCATTTCTCACACGTACCTCCTTTTCCACACTTAGAAGGCACCATTCGGAATATTTCTTTACGTCTGTAAAGAAGACTCTTTAGTTACAAGTAGCTGAAATCTGATCAAATCAGCTTAAGAAAGGTGGAGGTGATTGCTGGGTGGAGGGTGAGTAGTGGGCCAATATGGGCTTACGAAGCTGGGAAACTGAGGAAGTGAATCTGGCGTCAGGCACAGGGTGCGTCATTGGGAAGTCGTCTTTTCTATTGATGTTCTCTATTTCCTTCACAAGAGGCTTTATTCTCAGACTGACGTCCCTGGGGTGGTGTGCGGCTGCTGTCAGCTCCAGATTATGCTAATGAGGAGGGGGCACTTCTTTTCCAGCAGCTTCAGAAAAAGTTTTGGGACTGACTTGGCCCGATTCTGGAGGCTGGGAAGCAGAACAGCAACAGATCCTATTGAACGTGATTGCAAGGGTCCCTTCCATGGAATGAAGGGAGCCCAGCCCTGTGGGCCCTGAGGATTGCTGTTCCTTGGACACCGTATCTTTATACCAGGTCTCAGTTTCCCCAGTTCTAAAGTTTGGGTTGCAACACCAGCTGTTTTCTAAACTTAATGTTACATATACAAATGCTCTGGCTACAGAGCAAAGGGTGGGGAAATACGATGTTTTTTCCCTGACATACTTCTCCTTTTGAAGATAATTGGTGAGGATGGGAATTCACATTTGAAATCAATATTTTGGAAGACTTAATGGCAGCATGACAATTGCACATTTGTGGATCTCCAAAAGGGCAGCTCTGTGCAAATCAGAGAATATAGAGCAAAAATCGGTAATTTCATGTCTTGTTTGAGACAGATCATTCACGGAGAATTTTAACAAGCAAGGAAGCTGCCAAGAGGGACTCCTTCTCATGTTAGTTTTTCTTGTAAGGTTCTTGATAGCAGATTCAGGGTGCAGCTGATGAAAAGAGGGTTCATCAGTTTAAAAGCTTCAGTGACTTCCCTTTGTCTACAGAAATCAATTTATTATTGTTATTTTCACCAAGACATGTAAACCCTTCACAGTCTGGCCCAACCTGCGTTCCTGTTCACTTTGCTACAAATAGGCATTGTCCTGGGAATGTTGCTCCATTTCTAACATTTCTTCTTGCCACCCATGTTAATGGGCACCCACAACATGGCAGGCCCTGTTCCAGGCACAGAGCAGGCAGTGGTGAGTAGAGCCATACCCCTCCCTCTACGTGAAAGGAGCGAGGCCCCGGCATGGGCTCAGATAGCAGGGGCAGAATGAGGCTCAGCCACGTGCCAACTCCGTGACTCTGCAGAAATTATTTTTCCTCTCTAAGCCTGTTTTCCCTTTTATAAAGTGAGGTCAGAATGCCTACTTTTAGCTTTGATGCTGGAATTAACAAGAAAATGCGTGTAAGGCCGGGTGTGGTGGCTCATGCCTGTAATCCCAGCACTTTGGGAGGCTGAGGCAGGTGGATCACCTGAGGTCAGGAGTTCAAGACCAGCCTGGCCAATATGGCAAAACTCCGTCTCTACTGAAAAAAAAGAAAGAAAAATTAGCCAGGCATGGTGGCAGTTGCCTGTAATCTCAGCTACTTGGGAGGCTGAAGCAGGGAGAACTGTTTGAATACGGGAGGTGGAGGTTGTAGTGAGTCAAGATGGTGCCGCTGCACTCCAGCCTGGGCAACAGAGCAAGACTCCGCCTCAAAAAAAAAAAAAAAAAAGCAAATAAAAAGAAAGAAAAGAAAAGAAAATGTGTGTAAGGAGCTTGGCATGCAGTTGGTGCCAGTTTGCAGTAGCTTCATTATTAAATTTGAACCCCCTCTGCCCAGAACCTCCTTCCTCACTGGGCTTGTTGGTCAGTCTGGACACAGAGTCCCTGAACACAGGGTCTTCTTGGGAATGCAGTTCTAAAGCCATCTTCTCTGACGCATGAGGAGCTGTTTTTACTAGGCAGGGGAAGCATAGGACTTTGAAGTAAGAAGGCTGTTGTAATTGGAGCTGGGGTCCCAAGTAGGCAACTCTTGTCATAATTACACAAAAAGTGATGAGAGAGGAGATAGTGAGTGGAGGTGAGCAACCTCAAAGTAGCCTGTGCTCTGAGCAGGAAGGGGAAATTTTGAACCTGGGAGAGAAGCAGTGCTGCGATTGGAAGAATGGGAAAGTTAAGAGAAGGAAGTGGTTTAAGGGGAGGATGTGGAGTTCAGTTTTGGCCAAGAATTCTAGAAAGCTCTCTTAGTCACTTGGCGCTATCAAGGGGTGAGGTAAGAGGACAGGTTGTTTCAGTCCTCCTTAGCTCATGACTCAGTCACATGAAGTCCTCAGCACAGGACGCTGAAGAATGCAGCAGCCTGTGACTCCAGCAAAGCAGCCGAAGAAGGGGGTGAGGCACGAGTCACTTAGTGCTCTTGGCACTGCCCCTGGGCACTCAGCAGGGTCTTCTCAGGGCCTTAGTTCCCCACAGCCTGAAGAATGTCATATGGTGGAGCATGGCTTGGCTGTTAGTTGGGTCTCAGCTCTGCCTGATGTGTAAAGAGGGAAGCCTAGGTGTTGCCACTCTGGATAGGGAGTGCTCTCACCCACATCTGGGCTCTGTCTCCCAAAGCCTTTGTCCAGTTGCTTTGGCCAGAAGCTAGGAGTACCCTTCCCTGGCTGCCGCAGAGGGCCTGGGACTTGTACATACTGACCTACTTACTGAATACATTAGAAGAAAAGACCCTTGCATCTTTCTGGTTCATTTGCTTTGTCTTACTCAGTGAGACACATTTTAATAATACCTGGCACTCAGCACCAACATGGTCAGCAGTTGCTGAGACAATGCGTGGATGAAACTTTTATCTTCTTGTCAGTGTTCCTGTTATCTATAAATACCTGAATGCTGTCCTCTCTAGAGTTCACGAAAGGACTTTAAAACAGTGTCCAAACAGCAAAATGGATGAAAATGATGGGCCTGTGGCAGGGAAGATGCCCAGTAGGCAGCTGAGAAAGTGGATCTGGAACCAGGAGTCACAGCTATGGCTGATGGCCTAGCTCTGGGGGTTGTCATCCTAGCAGATGACAGAAGAAAGAATGAGCTCTTCAGGGGAAATATGTAAAGGTAGAGGAGGAAGAACAGGCAGAGAGGAGAGGCAGCAGAACAGAAGGGAGAAGAGAGGAAGGGTTCCTTAGTGACTTTACCTCTGACCCTAACCCTAACCCTGCTCTTGGCTGCTATGGAGCCAGGAAGGAGATTTTATGGATGTGAAAGTCAAGGAAAGCCGTGAGAATTTGGTACTGGAGAGTTGTGACCAAGGATAGAGCTCAGAGCCAGATCTCATGTCAGATTGAGAGCTGGGGATGAGGGAGTGGAGATAAGCTCTTTAGGGGTAATATGTAAAGACAGAGGAGGAAGAAGAGGCAGAGAGGACAGGGAGCAGAAAAGAAGGGAGAAGAGAGGCAGGGTTCTTTGGTTCCCTTACCTCTGATCCTAACCCTGTGTGTAGCAAAGTGAGCATCCTGCTAAGCAGCCTGAGAATGAGACTTTGGTATGGAATAAGGCAGGACTCAGAAAAGCTCAGGGAAGCAGAGCCAGTCTCCCAGAGCCCATAGCTGAAGTTACTGTCCTTCTGGCCTTCTCGGTATGTGAAGACACACGCTTGCTTACTGTTTAAGACTATTGGAATCAGGGCATTCTTTTTCCTCCAGCTAAAGACACCTTAATTGGATCCACTTGTTACCAAAATGTAAACTGCATGGGGCAGGAATCTCAACAATATCATTTAGTTTTGAATACCTAGGGCCTAGAATGGTGCCTACCACATATAAATAAATATTGTTGGATGAAACACCGTACTAAGGTGGTTCTAATAATGTGATTAGTGGAGAGGCGTGCAGTTGATTAGACAAAGAAACAGGAATCTACCTCTGGGGGCTTCTCTGAAATCGCAATTTCCCTGAATGGGAGGGTGAAGAGCCTGGCATCAGCTGCTGCCAGACAGCATCAAGTATAGCACCATCTCCTGTCACTCCAGGGGCATTTTTTCCTGAACAAAAGACTCAGAACAGTGGTTATTAACAAGAGATAAACAGGAAAAACTACTTGTGGCTGTTTGAACTGTGTAACTGCAGAAAGACATGGTCAAGGCAACTGAAGAGATTTGATTATGCATTAGTTCTGCACCATCCACTAGAAATATAATGCAGTCTACATCAGCAAATTTAAGTCTGCTAGTAGTCATGTTAAAAAAAAGGAAAAAGAGGGCCGAGCATGGTGGCTCACGCCTATAATCCCAGCACTTTGGGAGGCCCAGGTGGGTGGATCACAAGGTCAAGAGATCGAGACCATTCTGGTCGAAATGGTGAAGCCCAGTATCTACTAAAAATACAAAAATTAGCTGAGCATGGTGGCGCGCACCTGTAGTTCCAGCTACTCGGGAGGCTGAGGCAGGAGAATTGCTTGAACCCAGGAGATGGAGGTTGTGGTGAGCTGAGATCGTGCCATTGCACTCCAGCCTGGGTAACAATAGTGAAACTCTGTCTCAAAGGAAAAAGAAAGGTGAAATTAAATTTAGTAATGTTACTTTGAACAAATGTATCCAAAATATTATTTTGGTGTGTAATCAATATAAGAAATAATTAATGAAGTAATCTACATTTTTTTAATCAGTTACTGTGGCTGAACTTTGAAATCTGAGTTGCCAGGAGAAGGGGTACGATGGAAGGACTCAGCCTTGAGGGGGTCTCTGATTCCAGCTAGACCAGTCACTTGCTGTGTGTGCACTGGTCATTTATTTTCCTCTCTGGGCTTCCATAGCTTCCTCTACCAAAAGCCCTACGTATATAGTGGCCTGAAGCTTCAGAACGAAAATGTGCAGTAGGTACTTGCACTTCATATGATCTGGGAGGAAAGTGAGGCTTCCTCAATTTCTTCAGGAAAAGAGGTTGAGTACCTTGCAGTAGGTCTCACACTGTGCAAAGATGGAGGCAGAATTGAACCCAGGTTTGCCTGACCCTGGAGGGTGCTCTTTCCCCTCTATCGCTCCTTAAACTCTCTCCTTCCTTTTGGACCAGGGAACATTTCACTCTTCTGGGAGCACAGACTTCCCAGGAAGTAAACGCCTGCTTTCCTTCTTGCTTAGGATCCTGGTCATTGCTGTAAGACTTTTCTTCTCAAATCTCACAAACAGAATCCATTGGAGACTTGGGAATAGGCAAGGTGGGGCTTTGGGGCTGGGGAAGGTATCTAGTGCCCATGTGTTTTTTTCTAAAAACAAGTGAAATGATGCACTACATGGCCTTGCCTTAGAACGCAAAGGCAGGACTTACTGCCTTAAAACCAACGAGGTCAGGGCTCTGCTGGACATCTGCAGTGAAGTCATCTCCTCATTGTCAGTAGGACTCTGTCCTGGCTAACAGTTCACGGTGACTTCACATCCACCGCCACAGGGCCCTGGGAGGAATGTGTTGTTTTCTATGCAGGGAGACCAAATTTCACTTCAGCCTAGTGGTGGACCTTTCTGCTTAGCAATACAAAAGGAAATTCAAAGGCAAAATTAGCTTGAGCATTGCTGGCTCAAATAATTTCTTCTTAGTGGAGTGAGTGAAACATGGTAATTTAGCAATTGACGACCGTTTTCCCAATAATAACTGAAATAATAATTCATAATTAGAAGAGGTCTAATACAGGAACGCACTGTAACAAGATGCAAAACATTTACCCTCCCCACTACCACCCCTGACTTCCTTTATTCCCACTGACTAATTTGAAACATTTCTCATTTCCTTTTCTCCTGAAAAAGGATGAAAAGGGCTATTTTACCCTTCAGTAAAAATAAGTATAATTTTCTTCTAGCAGGCTCACCAGCAGCTCACCATTGCTAATTTACCACAAAGGCCAATTAATAGACAAGCATCATTATTTTCTAATCTCACCTGCCGTATGAGTGGCTATGTGTTGAAGTTGATCCGAAAGGGACCAGTTCTGGGCTGAGCTGCTCTCCTTTTCACAGAAAGCGTAAGGCCCACCTGAGGGGATTCCAGAGAGGCAGGTGACAGGTTCCTCATTAGCTCACCGAGCCCTGTGCAGTCCTCATTGCTTTGATGGAGACTTGAGAGGCATGGCAGCCCCAGCTTTGAAGGTGTCTGTAATTAAGCTCCTGCCGCCGGTGTCCTGGGCTTCCCAGGGTGAGCCTCGGGATGAAGGGCCCTCTCGTGGGTGGCCTGGCTCTGAGGTGGCAGAAGAATGTGCAGAAGTGGTTAATACAGCTTCTAATTTCTAAGACAACTCCTGTGCACTGAAGACTTAGCATCCTGGGAATTTACTCTCAACATTAATGGAAATAATTTGAGAAACCACTTTCAGCTGTCCATGCTCACGGCCCCTTCTGTTTTGTACTGCCTACACCCAATTAACTAATCATTTTTATAGCAGGAGCAACTTAACCTGAAAGGAGAACAAGCTATGTGCTGAAAGGTACGAGGAAGCAAGTCCTGTGGGAGTTTCTGCTGTTCTAGTGAGAGAAGCTGAGGGCAGGAGCAGGCCTGAGCTCTCTCACTTACAGTCCACCTTCCTCAAGTGGCAGGCTGGGTTGGCGGTGGGGATCTGAGTGGGGGTAGCTGGTGCTGCATCTCCCCAGTCAGAGAGGTGAGGCTGCTGCCACCTGACTATGAGGATGGTGGGATAGGGACAGGAGCAGAAGTGAGATTTCTGCCTGTCTCCCAGAAGGCACCATGCTGCTGACCGCTGAGGGGCATGATGGAAAGGCTGAAAAGGGAGAAGGATGGTCCTTTCTGATTTTCTGTAGTGCCAGGTTCCTGTGAAGTCTGGCAGACAAGCTAAGGGATCACAGATCAAGAAGACTAGGGTAAAACCTCCTTTTCTTTTAAGTCCTTGTGGGTATTATCAGTGGTGACCTCAAATGTAGGTATTTTTCGTACCCTAGTATACGTCCCCACCAGAAGTGACAGATGCAATACCTGTAACTCCACCATTTGGAGTCCCAGGCAGAATACAATCCCTCTGGGAGGAGCAGTGCTGTTAACCAGAATTCCTGTGGCCCCAGCAAGCCCTGGTCAAGGCACTGTAGCTTGGGACTCAGGATAGACACCAGGAAGGAGAAACAACAAAGAACCGTAGAAGATCTATAGTACACCCATGTTGTGAAGTGAGAGCATGTGATCTAGAGAAAAAAAGGGCAATGGAGTCGATGGCAGTGAGGAAGAGTGGAGTGGGGGAGTTATTTTGCATTGCATGATCAGGGCTGGCCTTTTTGACATGGTAACACTTGAGAAAGGACTGAGTGGAAGTGAGAGGTGCATATACATCTGGGGAGATATGCAGATATCTGGGGAGGAGCTTCCTGAGCTGGAGGAGCTCATTTCATTTGAAATGGCTAGAAGACAGGAGTGTGCTTAGCTTCTTTGTGGAAGAACAAGATCGATGTGGTTGAACTAGAGGGTGTGACCAAGAGCATTGCAGGAAAGATGATCAGAGTTAGTGCACAGCCCCATGGGGCACTGTCAAGAACTGGCTCATGTCAGGATGGCTGTGGGAAGAACTGAGTGGCTTCATCATTCTGGCGATTGTGGTAAGTAGACCTCGGGGGATGAAGAAGTGACAAGCTGAGTTAGCAGGTTCCTGCATGAACACACTAGAGATAATGTGTGCTTGGGCTAGGATAGCAGGTGGAGAGATGGTGAGTGGATTCTAGATGATTTTGAAGGTAAGTCCAACAGAAATTCCTAGTAGATCAGATGTGGGGTATTAGAGAAAGTAAGGAGTATGGGAGGACTGTGAGGTTTTTGGCAGCAGCAACTGGTAGGATGGAAATGCTATTTACTAAGATGGGGAAGTCTGCATGGGAAACTGGTGAGGGAGGTGGCAAACGTTGAGGTTTTGACTGAATACCCATTAGACACTCAGATGGAAATGTCCAGGGGTCAGCTAGGTATACAAATTTGTAGTTCAATGGAGAGGTCAAGCTGGTGATCTACATTTGAGAGGTAATAGCATTATAAGTGGTATTTAAGGTGACCACTTTGGGAGTGGGTATAGATAGAATAGTCTGAGGACAGCTCTGGGAGCTGCGGAGGACAGATGGGAAGGGTAGAGGAGAACCAAGAGAGAACACTTGCCTGGAAGCAGGCAAAGAAAGTATTTTAAGAAGGGGGGAGAAATGGCATCGAATAAAGCTGAGAGGTCAGGTTCAGATGAGTGCCTCCGATTGATCACTGGGTTCAGCAGCATGGAGGCTGTCAGTTCCCTTGACAAGAGCAGTTTTGATGGCGCACTGGGTGGAAACTGAGCTGGAGTGTGCTCAACAGAGAAGTGAGGGGAGAAATGGGGGAGCGTTTCAATAGCTCTTTCTGAGTTTTGCTGAAAATTGAAAGTAGCTAGAGGCAGATATGGAGCCAAAGAGACATTTTGTTCATTTGTTTTCTTAAGATGGAGAAACGGCATCCTGTTTGTACACTGATAGACATGGCCACTAGAGAGCAGAGCAACCAATGACGGTAGGGTGATGGAGAGGACAATGTCACTGGGCAGGTGTGAAGGGCTGCGAGTGGGTGAAACCTCAGAGGACCAGAGATCGGCCATAGCTGGAGCCCAGAGCCTCTGGAGCAGGAGGGAGGAAGGGTGCAGGATGCAGAAGGAGGCAGGAGGGGAGCCTGTGACAGTTTCTCAATGGTGTCTACCTTCCAGTGGGATGAGAAGGAGTGGGAGAGTGAAAGGACTGCACGTGTAGTAGCCTCTTTAGGCAGCAGCAACAGTTAAAGTGAGACCAGTAGCTGTGCTTCTGTCCAGCCATATTCCCCGACTTCTGGGATTTGAGTGCGACAATGTAGACAAAATAATTGAACTAGGGCCAGGTTTTCCCAGCAAAAGCAATGAAGGGAAAGCAGAGCAAGGACTCTGAGGGTGTGGTGTACACATGGGAGCAATGGTGAGAGACAGGCGGAAGTGAGGGCGAGAAGGCAGGAGGTGGCGGAGATGAGACAGTGACCAGATAGTCGATCGATGAACTGTAAGTCCCACCACTGTGGATTCAGAAGCAGTTGGAGAATATGGGGGATTTTGCTGAATCCTGGCTGGGGGTTTGAGAATGTGATGGGAGTTGTGGAGGTGGGAAGTGGGCTTGACTTAGAACATAAAGAGCTGGAGAGGAAGAGTCTGGGGGAGAAGTCCAGCACTGTAGTGGGGTTGGGGCACTCAGGTTACATGGGGCAGTGTGATGGTGTGAGTACCGGTGGGTGGAAGTCACATGGTGATGGCAATGCTGTGAGTGTTGGGTGGAAAGAGGGGGAGGGGATTTTTGCATGCCACACAGAGCCAGGTGGAGTCCTCCTCATGCCTTTTATGGGATTTGGGCACTGGGTGGTATTAGGATCACAGAGCTCGGAGGATCCTTCTTCATTCATGAACCAAGGATGGGGTATATACGACTGCATACTGAGTGTCTGCTTTGAATGTTCCTTTAATTTTTAGTTCAATAATATCAAATCTGAATCTATTATGCCCCCCATACTCTTTTCATACTGTGATTTCTATGGGAAAATTCCCCTCCCATCAGCCTGTTGTGCAACAGGAAACCCAAGTTACCTCCCTGCCTGTTCTCTCTCCCCCTCCACATTCAGTCGCCCACCAAGTGCTTTTGGTGGAACCTCACTGGGTGTCCCAATCGGCCCAGGAGTCTCCCCTGGCATGCACCCTGCTCTAATGTGAATGACGATGACAGGGCTGCCCCTTGGGTTGCTTCCTTCCTTGCTTGCTCTACCACTCTTCCCCTCATGGGCCATCATGATCTTCCTAACCCATACCGCTCATCGTGCCAATCCAATGGCCACCTTTGCCTGGAAGACAAAATCCAAATTACTGATTTAATGTGGCTGTCATGCCTTGTACTGACTCCTCCCCACCCCCACCATTTTTTTTCCTACCCCACAATGCATTTTCAACTAACTCCATGCTGCATTTTCTCTAGAAGTCCACATATTTCTTCAACATCTGGGAGGGACGATTTTGAAGTAAGGAAATCTTCTGGCTTCCCCTGCCCCTGCTCTCTTTCCCATATGCTATTTTGTTTTTCCAGGGCACTCAGTGTCACTTGCCATTGTACATATTTATTTGTTAATTTGTCTGTCTCTGCACCTGAGGACATAGCTGGACATCCAGTGTGTCTGTTTTGACCCTGGCTGTATTCCCAGAACCTAGAGCAGGGCTCGGCCCCTGGAAAGCACTCAATAAATAGTAGCTGATGGGTTGACTTCCAACTGCAGACACCATGGGCTCCTTCATTGGAATTGACAAACCCACCCCAGGCCAACGAACAATTCAGTCAATTTATTGGCTCCTAAGACTGAAAAGTCTTACAGCAAAATTTAAATGTGACTCTCTCCTTTGCTGTTGCAGGCTCCCATCACCAGGGAAGCGCAGCATCTCCCAGCCACACCTCACCAGCTTGCTGACCCAACAGAAGAACGAAGACTCTCCTGGTAGCTCTAGGGGAGAAGTTCCAGGGAAGATCCCTGCTTGCCAGACTCACCCCCTCCCCTGAAGTAGGAGTGGTCTGGAGTGGGGACATCAGCTTTGCCTGGCAGAGAAGGGGACTTCTGGGGGATGCTGTGCTGCTCCTCTGTGTCCTCCTCTAACCTGGCACTGGGAATGGGAGCAGATGGAGGAGGCTGAAGGCAGTTAGTGCATGGCACAGGACTATCTGCAGGTTCTATTTTCTTTGGGTGGCTGGGTCTGGGAAGACAGGCCCGCATCTTTGCGGAGGACGTGAGAGAACACTTCTCAGAGGGCATCTGATAAATGCAGAGAGACAAGTGTAGGAGGTTGTGGTATTTTGATTGATGACAGCATATTCATATCAGTGTCAAAAACGTATTAGGAAGATACAAAACACCAAATAGCTCTTAATAATGGAAATAAATTAGGTTCAATTAAAATAGTTGCTGTTGTTTTTCCAATGCAGGGCCAAATCATGCAAGCCAAAGGTTCTTAGAATTCTCAGAAAAAAAGAACAATGAATCCGTTAGAAAAACAATTTGCAGAACATTCATTAGTCCAAAAGCTTCCCTGAGAATTCTCCCTCCAGGCCTTTAATGGGCCATGAAACTTGAATTCAATAAAAAATGATTTAACCATCAAGCGGGTGAACTGGGTAGACTTCTTTGCTCTCTCATTATAGAGTTTATTTTTTGGAGGCTGTTTGTGCAAATACTATTTGTTTTGCTGAAGTTCAAAGAAACTTTGCATGAAAAGGGTGTTTTGCTTCATTGGAAGAGCTGGTGCTGGTTCATCTGCTATCTGCGTCGCCCCCTCCCCTGTTCCCACTCCCCAGCTGCTCTTGCATCCTCCCCCAGCCCCGGTGGTGTCCCAGCCATCTCAAACCCAAGAGCTGTGACTTACTGGATGTACACAGTGAGTCAGCTAGTCTGGGGAATTTTGAGAGCTCGTACATTAGATTCTTGCTTTCCAATCCATTAATTTTGTTGTTCTAGGCCTGTTGGGAGCCCTGTTGCTGCTTGTAAGAATAACAGATCACTGCTGATGCTTTCTACGTCTGTTACCCCCAGGGTGGCTGTTTTGCAGACACTCTGTCTCTGCAGCGTCTCTGGCCTCTCGTGTGCTTGTGCATAGTGGTCACAGCCTTATAGCAAACTCACTGGTCATCCTCCTTCAGGACAGGGCATAGTCTGCTCCTGCATGGGCCAGAGGGCTTTGAGCCCTACTCTCCTCTTCTCATAGGAGCACTCAGCCTATCTTCTGCGATGGAAGAACATTGAAAACGCTTCCTAAACATTTTACAAAGACTTTGAGGAATATTCCCAGGACACGGTGATTTGGAATTTTCTTCTGTTTGGTTTGCATTCCTTGCAAACCAGGAGAGGCACATCCAGGAACCCAGCCCCAGGCAGTGGCTTACTTCTGCTGGAAGGACTTGGGATTCTTGGTGGCAGCCACAACAGAACAGCCCTGTGTGGGTAGGGTCTGCAGTGGGCTGGTCGAGGCAGGGAAGGTGGGCACATGATGGATATGAATGAGGGTGGTGTCTGCTGACACACACAGGGTCCAGGTGTGTGGCTAACACTTTGAGGCTAGCAACCATCTCATTCACTTAGGGTGACTTTTCTTCCCTTCCTGCTCTGAGGTGTCTTTTCTGGCAAATGTTCTCCCAGATGACTTGCCAGTACAGTGAGAGTTGAGAATCCAGGTGATACAGTAAAGAAAATAAGGACTTTGGAATTCAGTCCTGCTGCTTACCAGCTGGGTGACATTGGGAAAGTTACTTAACCCCTCTGAGCCTCCATTTTTTCCTTTTAAAATGGTGATAGGAAGACCTGCCTCTGGTTTGTTGAAAAGACTCAATTGGCTGAGATGAAATATGAAAGCTCTTGGCGGAAGGCCTGGCATATAATGAGTGTGCCAGTTGGTAAGCTGCTGTCCCTCAACTCCAAACCCTCTTGGCTCTGTGGTCCTATGGTGGGATTTCTACAGGGTGTATTTCTGCATTGTCAGCTGCTTCCTGTTAGGCTCCACACTAAGGGATAATACAGGGAGTTAGGAGGGCAGGAGAGGAAAGGCCTCACTCTTTCTTCTTTGCCTCTTGTTCCTGCGAGCCCCACCCCAGCGATGCTCCTTCACTAGTCAGTGCGATGCTTCCAGCTTCTGCCTTTGTCCCAGCATGCCCATTAGCAGCCTCCCTGGCTCCCTCTCAGGTACCAGCAGAAGCTGGAGAGCTCCCGCTTTTACATGGATGGGTCTCTGCCTGGTGGAGACTTGTTCTGGAGACTTCTAGGTCCTGATACTCCAACCTTTGTCTTTTCTTTCTTCAGCTCTAGGGTGAGAGCTGCTTTCTGCAGTGACTGGTTCTATGCTATCTCTACATCCCCTTTTGTGCAGAAAAGAGTTAATACAGCAGGCCCCACTGCTATTCTTAGAAAGACCTGTTTGCAAGGTTGGCTCTCAGCTGGCATCTGGGAACTTGGATTTTGGGAGAGTCTCCATCATTCCTAAAACTGAGAAGAGTGCCTAAGCTGTTTGTACAAACCATATGATTTATGCCGAACACCTGCTTTCCTCCTGGAGTTTGGAATTTTCGTATGTGCTAGACAGAGGGTGACTAGCCCCCAGTAGAAATCCTGGGTGCTGAGTCTCTAACAAGCTTCCCTGTAGAAGATGTTGACACTGTTGTCACAGCTCAGTGCTAGAGGAGTTGTGTCCTGTGTGACTTCACCGGGAGAGGACTCGGGAAGCTTGTGCCTGATTCCCTGGCCTTTGTCAACATCACCTTTTCCCTTTGCATATTGCGTTTTGCATCCTGTGGGTTCTCCTGGTGAATCACTAAACCTGGTAATCTTGAGGACCCCAGCATCCGTTTGCATACTTTCAGTTCTCAATGCTCTTATAAGCAGTTATTTACACTATATTAAATTATCTCTGTTGAAATCTATAGTGTGACTTTTGTTATTCTGACTTGACCCTGACTGATATAGGATGTGTTATCAAGAGTGGTCCTATGAAATGGATTCTCAAATAGGAGATTTTGGAATTGGTTTGGTGGTGTCCTTCCCCTTAAATGCAGTGCTGAGCTCTTGGCCCATTGCAGTGGGATACTAGCATGTCCTGAAATGCAGTGGCAAGAAAATTACCTGAATTATTACTTGTACTGATTCTGATGAAGTGCCTACGAAGCAGTGCCCCACGTGTTGGGGGTCACATGGCTGCTTCTCTTGACTACTTTGGCGTAATAATGACTGCAAGGACTGGTGAATGGGAGGCCAATTTTAAGTGCACTGATGTATGTATAGAAAGAAAAGTTCAGGACTCTAAACTCCCTGCTCGCATTAGGGCCAGAAAATTGGAGAGCAGTTATGACAGACTTAAAATAATATCCAATTTCTTGTATTTGCAGGATCAATCTTGCTGGAATGCTCGACTCAGACAAAGCTGAGAATTTTAAACCTCTGAGTCCCTGTACCTCCCTTGCTGGCCGAAGATTAGCTTTCCCTTGCGTGAATAACTGGGAGAATCTCTTCTGAGCCAGTTCCCATCCAAGGGGGAAGCCTCATTCCCTTCAAGTAGCACAACAATGTCCACTTATTGCCTCAGAGGTAATCTACACTGTAGTAGGCAGAATCATGCCCCTGCAGATGTTTACATCCTAAACTCTCTAATCTAGAAATATGTTACTTGGCACTGCAAGAGGAGCTTTGCAAATGGGATTACAACAAGGGCCTTGAGATGGAGAGATGATCTTGGATCTTCTGAATGGGCCCAGTGTAATCACAAGCATCCTTAAAAGTGGAAGAAAAAAGGTAGAAGAGAGTCAGAGAGAGATGTGGCTATGGAAGCGTGATCATAGAAGTGTACACTGCTGGCTTTGAGGATGGAGGGAGGGCCCCCAGTCAAGGATTGCAGGCAGCTTCTAGAAGCTGTAAATGGTAAGGAAACTGTTTTCCCCTTAGAATCTCCAGAAAGGAAAGCAGTCTTGCTGACACCTTGGTTTTAGCTCCGGGTAAACTGTGTTGAATTCCTGACTCGCTGAATTTTAAGGTAATAAATATGTGTTGGTTGAAGCTACCAAATTTGTGCTATATTTTTTATGCTATCAACAGAAAACTAATCCATATACCTGTAACTGAAGTCAGGGTTCAGCATAAGGGGAACAGCCATGAAGTCTGACCAAGCAGGAGATGGCTTGTCTTCTAAGGTAATTGTACGATTTGGCTAATTTGTGTCAGTAGAAACCTAGGAATATACAGACGTGGCTTCCAAAGGTCTTAGACAGAGGAGGATGACATTTAATGATAGACTGGGAGGAATTTATCGATGAGTACACTTACTAGAGATTTTAGGTGTGATGTCTTAGCTTGTGCACATGGAAGTGGATCTAATAGCTTGCTTGATTGGTTGAATAAAGCCAAAACCTGTACACAGTTTTGCATATTTAAATAAGATTGGGATGCCTGCACCATGCTGGGAGGAGGCCGGGAAGCAATCCAAAGGCTTAGAGAGGCTGGGATGTTGAAGTGGGCTTATTATGAGCTCTTGGCAACATTTTCCACCTCCCCATACAGCTCCTGAGGGGGCCCAGTGGACCATCCCTGCATGAAGAGGACAATCCCTGCATGAAGACTTTGGGAAATGTATCAGTGGCCTTGGAAATCTCCATGGTGGCTGCCTCTGGAGACTGGGATGACAGAGGAATATGCCACTTGGACAAATTCCCTGATTTCAGTGGGAGAGGACGGAATCCCAGGGTGGCAGGAGACATGTGGTGAGGCTGAACTACAGAGCCCAGTTGAGCACATTTATCATAACGGGCAGCATGGATAAGCTGGAAACCCGAATGTTTTGGCCTGCAGTTATCTTTAGCAGTGATGTTTTCCCTAGGAAAGCAATAGACAGGCAGCTTACTGAAATATTGCTTGACCTACATAGCAGGAAATCTCTAGGTCTGTTGTCCAGAAACCTGACTTGAGCCACCAAAATGCAGAGTTACTGCTTTTCCCCTACTTTTTAGACCTATATTGGTTTACAGGCCCTTGGTCGAAGGGGAGGTTGGGTCCTCTGGAGGAAGGTCCTTTCAGCAGAGCCACGAGTAAGTACATCCTATATCTTCCCCTAAGCTGTCCCAAAGGGCCCTGTGTCTGTCCACAAGGGTGACTGTGCAGAGGTGAACGGAAGTGCCCAGACCTCTTGGGAAATTACTTGATGCTGGCTCTTTACGGATGCTAATCCCAAAAAACTGTGGTTCAGTAGGAAGGCTCATGGACCCACCCGTGGCTATTTCCTCAGTTACTGGAGGTTTTATTTAAATGGATATTTGCAGCAATGACCAGAATTTCCACATTGGCCCCAGACCCATGGAGTAGAGCGCTATGATGGCAGGAAGGGCTGAGTGGAATCTTTGGACTATACTTTCTTTACCTGGACATAAGCTGAAAGCAATACTCACACCCAGCCCTGGGGAGCCACTAGCCTCGTGGACTGGGCACCAAAAGAAGTGCAATGTGTCCATGTGCCCACTGGAGGATGTAACTGGATGCCTCCACCCCAGCTGGACTTTCCAGGCACAGATTCTCAAGGCAGGGTAAGAGCTGTGGGCAAAGAGGGTGGGCTTGGAGTGGGCAGCCCTGGGTTTGAGGGCAAATCCTCAGTTTCTCCGTTAAGAAGACAGAGAGCCTGGTAGGCAAGAGATTCCTGGAGTCAGGCTGATTAGGTTCAGATTTTGGCTCCTCTATTTACTTGGTGTCTGTGTGAAGTTGGGCAAGTTACTTAACCTCTCTGTGTCTCAGTTTCTATCTTTCCCAAGAGGTGTTGTTATGTTTATTATTGGCTTCCTGGGAGAGTTAAATGATGTCATAGATACAGACTGCTTGGTATATAGTAAGTACTCAAAAATGAAAGATATTATGGTGACTATTATATTAATTATTTGGAAGAAGAAAAGTCCAGCAAGCGAAGACTGAAGCAGATATGTATGAATGAAGGTGAGAGGCAACTCGTTTATGTGCAAGGCCTGGCCAGTTATGCTTTCTTCCCAACACAGACAAGTCACAAACAAGTAAAGAGCAGATAAGCCCATCCTATTGGTTAAAGCGTTTTGCTACTTCAGCCCTGTTTGCATGCTGCAAGGTGAGTGGGCAGAGGTGGCTGGGGACAGAGGGAATTTTCTCTCCTGCAGGGTCTGAAAAGCCACTGCAGGTCACTAAACAGGCGGTGATGGAGGAAAGCCGCGAGGCAGCAGGGGTTCCTGTTGAATCCATTAAATCTCATTTCCCTTTCAGTATCCTCCTCTCAGTTGTAAGCCTGTCTGGTGCTGACACTGTCATCTGTGTGCCCCTACTGATCCTGAGGCTTTTCACTGAGTGTAAAAGTAAATATTGGGAATAATCTAATGCGTGTTTGAAGGAGGGCACCTAACATTTACTCAGTGCCTACTATGTGCCAAGCAGGGACTATCCATTTCACCATGAAAAAGAAAGCTGGCAACAACAGCTGCAGGCTGCGGTGTCCATGGGCAACATTTATCGAGTGTTGCTATGTGCCAGACACGGTGCAGAGCGTTTCACGCACATCAGGGCATTCAGTCCCTGCAGTGGGCCTCGGAGAATGTGGCATCATCATTATTTGCACTTTGCAGGTGAGAGAACTGTGGCACAAGGAGGTTATGTGGATGGGCCAATAAATGCTACAGCTGGGACTTTAAACCTAGGATAGTCTAATTCTAAAGTCTATGCTCTCCCACAGTGATTTATTTTAGCTAAGAGAGGAGAGTTCAAGCTACTTCTACCCCTGCTGAGAAGTGGGGCTGGGCTGTGGTGAGAGATGGGAAGATGGAGAGAAAGGCATGACGAGGAGAGGGCCTGTTGCCTTTCAGAACAGGGGAAAGGAGAGAATTTATATTCTCCTTAAAATGCAAGCTCCTTGGAAATAAACAGAAAAGAATGAGAACTTCTGTGTGTCCAGCCCTTGCAAGGTGCTAGTGGTAGAAGCTGACAGAGCCTCAGTTCCAGCCCCAAGGTCTCCCTGACTACCATGTCAGAGTGATGGATGCTTCAGCGTCTTCCCTTGCCCATGCTGCTCTTCACATAACAACAGTGCCACCCAGGCTCCCTGCTAAGCACCGACACACGGTAGCTTCTTTCATCCTCTCCACCAGCTCCCATGTTGCTATTATCATCCCATTTATCTGTGAGGGCATGGCAACATCAGTAACTGTCTGAGGTCTCTGAGCTGGGAGGCTGATGCTGACTTCCATACCTCTTGGCCTTGAAAGCAAGTTCTCTTCCCACTCTACACAGCTGGCCTCTATATGGGATAATTTGAGGGGCTTCTTCCAAAATGTCATCTATCTCCACCTGGTCCTGATATTCTTCCACTAGGACTGGCAGAAGTCTGTTAAGGCTGTGCACTGTGAGTGCTCTGATGGAAGAAGAAACTATCTGTCTCATTCACCGTGAGGTCCCCAGCTCAGTGCTGAGCACAGAGAAAGCTTTCAATAAAGGTGTAACTGAGAGCAAACATTACCCCAGCTCATATCCTTGCACCCAGAGGAGTCAAAGTAAGGCATGTGTACTTCCTTAATGTGGATGGGTTTAGGGGCCACAGGACAGATAGGGCCT
>PVKP010015674.1:0-49916 GCA_004027715.1 Plecturocebus donacophilus | reverse complement strand
TGTGTGTGTGTGTGTGTGTGTTTTGTTTGTTTTTTGTTATTTTTGAGACGGAGTCTCGCTCTGTTGCTCAGGCTGGAGTGCAGTGGCATGATCTCAGCTCACTGCAACCTCCGCCTCCCAGGTTCAAGCGATTCTCCTGCCTCAGCCTCCTGAGTAGCTGGGACTACAGGCATCTGCCACCATGTCCGGCTAATTTTTGTATTTTTAGTAGAGACAGGGTTTCACCGTATTGGCCAGGATGGTCTCGATATCATGATCCACCTGCCTTGGTCTCCCAAAGTGCTGAGATTATAGACGTGAGCCACCTCGCCTGGCCTTTTATGTGTGTTTTTAAGAAGACATTTTATGCATAAGACAGGCTGCTGGTAAAAGGTGAGGAAAAATGCCTGGGTTTCCTTCAGGCTGCCCCTTCTTCGATGTTATTAATTCTTGCCTTAGATCTTTTCAACAGTTTGAATCTAGGTAATAGCTTTGCTGCAACTACTTTAGTAGATCCCAATTAGGGCCCTAAAAAAACAAGATATGGCATAGACCTGTGGGCTAGGCACTGAGAGCTGTAAGATGAGGCCAGAGGCCTGCAAACCATCATCACCTGCCTTACCTGTTGGTGTCCTTACCCAGGCACAACTACCAGATCCTGGAGGCCAGTTCACTTTGGGCCATTAGTTCTGAAGGGCTTGGTCTTAGTAACTCAACTGAGAGGAACTTCTGTCAGAACTTAAACGGAATACAATCAAGTTGAATAAGACTTGTCTCTACCTTTGAGGAGTTCTCTTTTCAATTCCTTTATCTTACAGTGATGGGTGATCAGATAAGAACTGAATCATTCATTGAATTTAGTGTTGATGCTTCTTTTCTTCTCTTGATGCTTCCTTTTTTCTCTTCTTTGGCTATGCCTACATTTATCCGAGAGTTTTCTATGTGTTCTATATAGAATTAAAGGTAAATTGGGCTTATTAACATTTTATGTATGTTTTGTGTAGAATGAAAGGGTAAATTGGGGGATTAAAAATTTAGTGTGGCAGCCTTTGCTGTTATTGTTTTTATTTGTTTGATTTTTGAAAAGGTAAAACATTTACATGATTCAAAAATCAAAGCATATAAAAGTATAAAAGTATATCAGTGAGAATTCTTTATATCATTCTTGTTTTTCATTTCAGGAACAAGAAATCTCCTAAGTAATGACTATTCTTAGTTTCTTGTAATTTTTTTCATTATTTATTTTTCCATGCACAAGGAAATAGAAATATATTTTATTTTCCCCTTTTTATGTGGATAGTAGCATATTGTATACATTGTTTTGCATTTTGTTTGATTCACAATGTATCTTGAAGAGCTTTCCATACAGAATGTTCTACTTCATTTTATAGGTACATAAGTATTCCATTGGATGCGTGAACATAATTAAGCTGACCACCCACCTATTAATGTATTTGGGATTTTTCTAATCTTTCATTATTACTACCAATGCTGAAATGTAAAACCTTAGCCTTTTACATGTGTGCAAATGTTATCTGTGGGATGAATTCCCAGAAGGAGAATTATGGAATCATGTGTTTACATATTTCAATAAGTATTGTCACATGACCATTTATAATGGTTTATTCTAATTATTGAGGCTTCGTAATATGTTCTAGTCCTCCCTTATTAGTATACTCTTTTAGCTGTATTCTTTTTATTCCTATGTGAATATTAAAATTGGGTTGTCTAATTCCAAAGAAAAAAAAAGTCAGTATTTTTATTGAACATGGTAAATATGAAAAAGGATAAATGGAATATTTATTTTATTTTTAGTTTTTAGTTTTTATTTTTTTCTTTTTTCTTTATTTTAGGAAAGGCAGCCAGTGAAAAATGGAATATTTATGATTTTTAGTTTTCTTATCAGTAGGTATACTTTTCTGTTTAACTTTTCTTTTTTGGTAAAGCTTTTTCATGTATTTCTTGCACATTTCTTTTAAAGGTTATATCTAGTATTTTATTTGGTTGTGATTAAAACGGGTCGTTTTTTCATTATGTCTTCTGTTTGTAGTTTCTATATGTGAAGCTATTGGTTTCATTATCTTAAGCTTATAATCTGCTAACTTATGTTACTGTTTGTAGTGGGTTTTATTATAGTAGAATCTCTTGGGTTTTCCAAGTATACTAATATAGCATCTGCAAATAATGATTATTATATATCTTCCTTTCCAACTTTTGCCTTTGATTTATTTCTCTTGTATAATTGTGTTGGCTAGGACATCCAGCAAAATGTTAAATAATAGAAATAAGAGTGAGTACCTTTTTCTTGTTCCTGACTTTACTGGGAATGTCTCTGGTGTTTCCTTTATCAGCATTAAGTGGGCTTTTGGCTTGAGATAAATCTGTGCTGGTCATTTAGTCTTGGTCTTCTGGCTTCACCTCCCTCTTCTATTCTATACTCTATGGTGTTGGGGCTGGAACTCTGCAGACTACGGTTCCCAGACTCCTTTGACAGCACTCTCTGGTGTGCTCTGTCTGTAGGGGGTACTAGAGGGAGCTTGGAAAGGGGAAGGAGGGAGCAGCACTTCCTGTCTCCCTTACTGTTCTGTCAGAGGTGCCCCAGTAGGAGTATCTCACCTCTCAGCTCTATGTGTGTTTTTCTAGATTACTAGAGCCAGCCTCGTCACTCCACCTTGTAGGCACAAGCAGGAGCTAGGCAGTGTCCCCACCTCAGTGGTATGAGGCCCAGCTTAGGGGCACTTCCCTCCTCTGAGCTCCTAAAGAACTAACAGCAGCTGAGCAGTGTCCTCTCCTCACAGGCCTGAGCCTCAGCTTTGTGGGGCCCTTCCTTTGAGCTCCCATGATCTTGTAGCCTAATGTCTTCCCTTTCAAAAAGGGAACTAGAGGTGGCAGCTGCTTCCTTGCATTTATCGTCTGTAGGTTCCTCAGTGTCCTAGTTTTGCTGTTCTAGTTCTCTAATACCGGTTGAAACAATTCCCTTTATTAAATCCCCTCTGTTGAAATATCTGATGTGCTTTCTGTTTTCCTGAAAGGACCCAATCCTGAATGACTCATGCATTCCTATTTTATTAAACATTTTTATCAAGATCATTTGCTCATTTTTTTCTAATGTTTTTCTGTGTCAAAGGGGGTGATTGTATGGTTTTTCTTTTTAGACCTATGAAATATAATAGGAACTTTTCTAACCCTAGACACTTCTAGAATTTCTATAACAAATCTCCCTTCATTATATTGTGTTCTTCTAATGTGCTACGGATTCTACTTGCTGACACTGTAATTAGGATTTTTGTATTAATATTTATACCTGAGATTGGTCTTAATTTTTCTTTTTTGGGGAAATCCATGTCAGGTTTGTATTTCAGTGTTGTATTTGCTTTATAAAACCTTTGGATTTTTCATATTTTTGCTAATCTCTGGAACAGTTCAAATAGCATTTGACATTTAACATTTTCAGGCTTTTGTTGTTGTTTTGTCTTGTTTTTATTTTTTTTAGATTTGGTAGCATTGCTTTATGAGACTCTGGGACTCGTACTAGTTTAGTATCATATAATGGGAAACCTATTTCATTGAATGAATCCAGAAATGACTAACAGATAAAATGATGTTCACACGTCCTGCATCAGCTGGGCTAGTTCAAAAAAGCTTTTGAGGCTACCAGCATTAGTTCAGACCAAACTGTGAAATAGGCAGCATTTCTCTGGTGCCCTTTTAATCCTTTAATTATTGTACATATGTGTCTAATTAATTCTCCCTCTTTCCTCTCCTATTCTGTTGCCAGTCTCTGCTGAAGTTACCTACTGATACTGTTTTTGGAGGTATAACTCTGCAAATAAATACTTGCATTTTCATAGCAGAATTATGAATATGCTGTTGGCAGAATCTTGGGTCCTGGTACTGTATGTTTTGTGTCCCTTCTGCCTTCTAATTTCTTCAAGTACACATATTCCTGAGGTGAAGCATAAGCATACCAGCTTGAGGAGAGCATATCCTCCCATTGACTTAGTTACACAGATTTAATAAACTCTACACTTGGGAACCTTAGGGAGCCTCCAGTCTTCCTCTTAAAAAAAAGAGGGTCACCAGCTAAATACCTTTTAGTGTGAATAAAGGAAAAGGTGGAATAACACCTTGTTATTGTGAACTCATCTCTAGCTGCCTAGCTCATCATTTATTTTCAGTGCCTTCATGCATCCTCCTCTCTCTGGACAGCAGGTCTTTCCTTGACTTTGTCACTGTTGAATCCTCACTGGTTTTTGGAGCAATGGCCTTGGCTTCCCTCACACAGTGGTTTCTCCTTCCCCTCACGAACTGACCACCCCCTCAATTTCCCCTGTCTCCCATCATGTTACCATCATTACATTATTTACTTATAAGCCTGTCTCCTTTACCATGCTGATTGCTACTCAGGGTGAATTGCATGTTTATTCTCTTTTGTTTCCAGTGCTTAGCTCACTGCTGTATACATAGTAGGTTTCCAAATATATTAGTTGTATGATTGAATAAGTGAGACCCAGCAAAAAGTGGAGAGAAAGAAAGATGAGTGGCAAATGGATAAATGGACTCTAGGAACTATAGTACCATGCTCCAGGCGTGTTCCGATGCTAAAATGTTTTTTTTTTTTAAATCCAACTATACTATATGAAAAGTAAACATAGTGTTTTCATTCAGAGTGAACTTAATTTATATTTGATTTATGTTCACATTGTGGATGCTTTTCTGGCAACACACTTTCAAAATCTGCTTACTCACAAAACATGCAGCAGAATAAGTCAGAAAGACAGTTGTCAAGGCTATGAAAATCTAAAATCCTCTGGTAGCTTTATAGTAATTCAGCTTTAGGGTCAGGAAATTTGGGTTTATTCTTCCTGCATCAGGAAATTATGTCCTGCTTTAGGAAATGATGATAGTAGAGATAAGGGAATCAACGGGATTAATAAAGGATGCTAAAAATAGATTCGCTGGGAGATAAGATGACCTGAAAGCAGAGGATTAAATTGAGGGGGCTGAGGGAAATAAAGCCTATTTCCATGGTGCTTCCACTTGGAAAGTATAAATATAAAGAGAGCTTGGGATTTTATGTTTAGCTTGAATGTTTTCCCATCTTAAGCTGCTGGAAAATTTTTAATTGGCAAGCTGTGTTTGGAAGACAAAGAGGAATTTAGAATTCTTTGGAACTGCTTTAGCCACCAAAATTATTCTGAACTATATAAACATTGTGATCCTTTTCCTACTCAAAATGTAGAGATATAGGAAGGCCAATTTTTACCTGTAAGTCAATGTGGGTGCCTATCTCTTTTCCCTGTTTCTGCCATCTCTGCCAGGGGCAGAGGGTGCATTAACTCCTGACTACTGGCTTTGCCAATCTCCAGAGGGTCTAGGTGAGAAAAGTCATATACACCCTATTAATGTTATTTTGACTGTTTGTTTTTAAAAAATAATTGATTGGCCTAGCATTATTATGCTAAGAAAGCTTTTTAAATGGGCTGACCATGGAGGTACTCAGATGATTTTTAATCCCCATAAAAAAAAAAAACACTAATGTGATGTTAGCCAATTCTATCAAAATTTGGCATGAGATAGAATGTCCTCTTACTCCTATCTTATTAAATTAAAGAAATACTTTTTTTAAAGCAAGTATTTGTAATATGGATTTTTCTTTAAACTCAAATGACCGCATATAGAACTCGGTGTCCCCCTCCTCTTCATCTCTTTCCTACTATGCTGTTGGTAATGTAGTTTCCAGTTTTTTGTTACAGGTATTCTAATATAAAAGGGGTAACTTGGATTAAGCCCATTTCCATAGCACAGGAAAGTGGCCTCTCATTTAAGCCTATTTTGAATTTTTACTGTGAATGAGAAGTTACCTAGGAACATTTTAGGGTTCATAAGATAAGGTGAAATGAGAGCTCTCTCCTGCACCCTGAATGGAGAGTCACTTATTCAAACATATATTTCACTTATTTTAACTTAATCATAAGAAGTATGGACTTCTTTTGAAAGAAAAAATTAGAAATTAGAAATGATGAAAATTAGAAATGATGACTTTGTATGTTTTCAGTACCAGAAAAGACTAGCTCTCTATGTTTAATTTATTGCCTTAATAAAATTTTCTTCACCACAAGAGTGTATTAGTAGAAATCTAAGATGACCAAAGCTGAGAAGAAACCAATATAATTGCTTGTATCAGCAAGATACCAGGCTCTCAGATTTTCTTGTTTAAGCATATTAAAACTGTCCTCAGGCTATCTTTGAACACAGAAAAGCTGAACTGTGTGTCTATATATATACATACAGATAAGCATACATATAAATATTAAAAAATATGTAACATCAGTCTCCATCCATTGGTGAGCTGGAGCTGGGGACAGATATGCATGTAACTGGTTCTCTTGGGAGAGCTATCTGATAGGGAGCTATATCAGCTAGGATGGCCAGTTACATGCTTATCACTCCAACTCTGCATTCAGTGATATCATGGCCATGATGGGGAGTGTTTATACCATGAATTTTGAATCTTGGCAAGCCCTACGTGATGGCTAATTTTATATGTCCACTTGGCTGGGCCACGGGGTACTGTCGCCCAGGCTGGAGTGGAGTGGCATGATCTTGGCTCACTTCAACCTCCACCTTCCGGGCTCAGGCGATTCAGTTGCCGCAGCCTCCCAAGTAGCTGGGACTACGGGCATGTACTACCACGCCCTGCTCATTTTTCTATCTTTAATAGAGATGGGGTTTTGCCATGTAGGCCAGGCTGGTCTCTAACTCCTGACCTCAAGTGATCCTCCACCTTGCCTCCCAAAGCGTTGGGATTATAGGCATGAACCACTGCGTCTGGCCATAGGGAGGGTGTTTTGGGATGAGATTAACATTTAAATTGGTGGATTTGAGTAAAGTAGATTGCCTTCCATAATGTGGCTGGATCTCATCCAATCTGATGAAGGCCTTACTAAAATAAAAAGACTGACCTTCCCCTGAGTAAGAGAGAATTTTATACTTGGTGCCTTCAGACCTGAACTGGAACATTGGCTCTTCCTGCCCAGTGGCCTTTGGACTAAAACATTGGCTCTGCTTGTATCTCCTGAACCACTGGCCCATCCTGTAGATTTGGATTAGCCAGCCTCCAGATTGCCTGAGCCAGCTCCTTATCTGCTTTGTTTCTCTGAAGAACTCTAATACACCCTACATCAGGATTTTTTTTTCCAGAGAGCCAGTTTACCAGCATTTACTGTCTCTATCTAATCTAGGAAAAAAATCAAGAATTCCCAAACATGTACTTTCTGATCACTGTCTCTGTCAGTGATCAGAAAAGCTAAGGAAAAAAAATCAACAAGTCCCAAAAAAGAACTTCCTGATAGGTAATCTTTTAAATATTCAGGCAGTTTCCTTCTATTCTTATTTTACTCAATTTTAAAATCAATACTTTCTCCTGAATTTAATTGAATTTTAAAAATTTAAAAGAATTTTTGATGTACCTATTGATATAATTATTTCTTCTTTAATTTATAACTGTAATGAATTACAGTAATGAGTTCCTTATTGAACCAGCCTTGGTTTCTTGGAATAGACTTTATTTAGGCTTGGAATATTATTATTTTAACTTACTGTGATAATTTTGGCAAGATTTTATTTAGGACTTTAAAACATATGTTAAATTGATGTATAGTTTCTTTCCTTGAATTTATCAAGTGTTGTTTTTAGGTTGTGCTAGCATCTTAACATGAAGCTATAGTTATTTTTTGGCTTCTGGATATTAATTTTAATTACCTTGAAACAATAAAATTTAGTAAATGTTTAATAAGTACCTATTATAATTGCTAAACTGTGAAATTAGCATTATTTGTATCTGACCAGCTGTACAAAACTCATCCATTTTTCTTTCGACAAAAGGTAGTAGAAATCTCAAACAATAAAGAAGGAACTACATATTAAGAGTCATATTTACTCATCTAGCACCATAATTCCAGTCTTAGAACCCCTTATGCAGCTGGAAGGAGGATATGGAAGAGGTGAGGACGGGGCCCCATTTTGCTTGCTCTAAGGCAATATAAAAGAGGGTCTAGCAAAGACGAAAGTCACTGAAGCTAGAGATGAAAACAAAAGCGTTTGGTTCAGATGCTAACGGAGGCCCTCAAGAGCAGCAGAAGCAGTGTATCTCGAATCAGTGTGTCTATAAGGCAGTGCCTCATGAGCTAGGCTCCAACCTTCTTGGCATGCAAGTCCTTTTTAATTTCAAGTTTTTTAGCCAGATGTGGTATGGTATGCCATAGATCTGAGCTAGATACATTCCAACCACATTGCCCAAAGTAAATCAAGGCAGGAACTGGACCACGATGTTGTAGGATAGATGAGGAGGGCACGAAGGGCGCTGCAGCTCCACGGCTGGCCTGATGAGAATTTTTAAAAAATCTTTTTCTATTTCTTAGAATAATTTGAAAAACATAGGAATGACCTGTTGTAGGTTAGATAGAACTTAACAGTACACACACAGCCCTTTTTAACATAAGGAGTATGCTTCTGGAAATGGGAGTGCTAACTGAATCGGTGCATGGGAACGCAGAGATTTTAATAGTTAATGGGAATGGGAACTTACATATATATTTTAATGGGAGATATCTATATATATGGAGAAAGGATACATATGGACATATATGTATGTATTTAGGGAAATAATTTCCTAAACGAACAGCAATATAGTAATAATTTGGTGCTGTGTGGGTAGCATTTGATGGTGGCTGTGTGTCCAAAGCCTTTGTGCCTAGAATCTTTTTTCATGTTAGATCTTGCTCCTATCCTCTTTTGTATCTTCTATGATTATAGTCCGTTTAGATTTTTCTTCCTCTTTTATATGTTGAAGATAAATATACATAATAACAAAAAGATTTTTTTCTGCCAGTGGTCTTCACAGTTTTGATTGCACACCCACGAGTAAAATAAACTTAAGCATGCACACTCAAATGTGTATATGTATTTATGTATCAATTATACATATATATATACCTATTCTGAAATATTATGTAAAACAAATTTCAACATAAGAAAAATGTAGTTAAACATGCTTCATTATTTAAAAGAAAATTTGTTTAACACTACATGATTTAGTAATTCAATGTCCGGTTTTAAGGTCAGTTTATTTTGATACTTGTTTTTAGTCATCGCTATCTCAAAAAAGATTCAAATGGAAGAATCCATTGATAACTGCCCTTACTAATCACGACATTTGTTTTTCAAGTTTATCCATTGATTATGCAAAGTTACTTAAAATTTACTTGAGCAAATTTTTATCTTTCTTGGTGTCAACTGGTTTTCTTATAAACTAATTTGAAGGTGTTTATATTTCTGCTTTTAACAAATGATTACAGAATTCACTAAAGATCTTCATTTGGTTGGCTTTAAAACATGTTAGAAAACTCTATTTTCAAATTTTAAAAACTGCAAAATTGGAGCTTTTTTTAGACAATAAACCTATATTCTTGGGGAGGAACACAATCACATATTAATAGAAATATATTCAAATTCATACTTTTGACATGCTCTTTTTGTTCCACAAATTTAAAAGGGCAGTTACTTTCTCATTCATTGTTCAAATATCACCTTTATTTGTTTGATTTTTTTTTTTTTTTTTTTTTTAGACAAAGTTTCACTCTGTTGCCCAGGCTAGAGTGCAATGGCATGATCTTGGCTCACCACAACCTCCACCTCCTGGGTTCAAGCAATTCTCCTGCCTCAGCCTTCTGAGCAGTTGGGATTACAGGCATACACTACCACGCCCAGCTAATTTTGTATTTTTAGAAGTTTCTCCATGTCTTTGGGAGGCCAAGGCAGGTGGATCACCTGAGGTGGGGAGTTCAGGCTAATCTCGAACTCTCAACCTCAGGTGATTCTCCCGCCTTGGCCTCCCAAAGTGCTGGGATTACAGGCGTGAGCCACCACGCCCAACTGATTTATTTGTTTAAAAATGTTTGCTGCTCTGCCAGGTGTGGTGGCTCATGCTTGTAATCCCAGCACCTTGGGAGGCCTAGGTGAGAAGATCTCTTGAGCCCAGGAGTTCCAGATCAACTTGGGCAAGATAGGGAAACCCTGTCTCTATGAAAAAATAAAATAAAATTAGCTGGGTGTGGTTGTGCGTTCCTGTGGTCCCAGCTACTCTGCAGGCTGAGGAAGGAAAATCACTTGATCCCAGGAGGTTGAGGCTGCAGTGATTGGTGATAGTGCTACTGCACTGCAGCCTGGGTGACAGAGCAAGACCCTGTCTTAAAAAAAAAAAAAAAGAAAGAAAGAAAGGAGGAAGAAAGAAAGAAAAAGAAAAACTGCTGCTGATGGCATCTTGCTGTTACTGAAAGTTAGTAATTTTGGAAGTCTTGTCTTTCTATAAAATAAAGCTGCATAATTCCCTTTTAAATTTGGCAATGCTTTGAAGTACTTTTTATAGACAACCAATGAAACTCTGTGATCCAAAAAATTTTTAACGGTTGCTCACTGTAGTAGAGACTATGAATTTCTACTAAGGATTATTCTTCTCTTCTTTTTGTAATAAAAATGCCCTGGTTGTAGCCGGGCACATGATGAGCAAGGAAGAGACTTCATTTCCCAGCCTTTCATGCACCTATGTGTGACTCTATGGCTAAGTTGTGGTCCACTGGATATAAGTGGAGGTGATATATACATATTCTAGGTCAAGTCCTTAAAAGAGAGCAGCGTGCCTTCCACAGCCCCTTTCTTCTCATGCCTGGGAAGGAACGGTGGTGGTAAGCTAGCTTCAACCCTGTGGGCAAGTAATCTTGTCAGGGAAGACTGAGCAGTGATACAGGTGATGGAGTAGGATCTCGGTTCTTGGATCCCTTGGATCCTGGGCTCTTTATCTTATTTGAATAGCTGTCCTTTTGGATCTCTTTGTTGCAGTAGCCAGCCTGTGTCTTACTAAACTTTTTACCTCTGTACAATGCAGTGTAAAGAGTCTGTGTTTTTGTTGTTTTAATTAAAATTTTTGTGTTTATATAATTGCTGTAAAAATAACCACACTGATTAAAGTGGTGCAGAGCAGAGTGTTTAGATATATATATCCCTTTTTTTTTTTTCCCTGGAGACAGAGTCACTCTATCACACAGGCTGGAGTGCAGGAGTGCAATGGCGTGAGCTCAGCTCACTGCAACTTCTGTCTCCCGGGTTCAAGCAATAATCCTGCCTTCATCTCCCAAGTAGCTGGGATTACAGGTGCATGCCACCACACCTGGCTAATTTTTGTATTTTTAGTAGAGATGGGGTTTCACCATGTTGGCCTGGTGGGTCTCGAACTTCTGGGTTCAAGTAACCTGCCTCGGCCTCCCAAAGTGCTGGGATTACAGGTGTGAGCCACCTTGCCTGGTTCAAATATATATATACCTAAATATATGTAGGAGTTTAGTAAATGATAAAGATGGGCATTTGAAATTAATAGGCACTGATAGTTGTTAAAGTTGGGTGATGGGTACTTAGGGTTCTTTTTAAAATCTTTCTGTGTTTTGGAATTTTCTGATAAAAAGTTAACATATTTAAAAAATAAAAATAAGAATAAAATAAATTCATTGGAGAAAGGATAGTTCAGTACATGACGTTACCCACTTGGCAGGAAATAAAATTAGTTTTGTCTCTCACATTATACTTAAAAATTAATTCCAGATGGATTAAAATGTACATATAATTAATTCCAGATGGATTATAAGTGTACATTTAATGAATTTAAAAAAGAAATAGTAGGTATAGGAGAATGTTTTATAATTTTGCAGTTGGGAGAAGCTTTCTAGGACAAACAAAAATTTAAAAGTCATAAAGGAAAAGATTGGCAGTTTTGAATAAAAGAATTCTAAAATTATGTACAACAAAATGAAAAGACAGATTGCAACATAGGCAAAAATACTTGCTGCATATATAGCAAATAATTTTATTCATATTATATGAAAACTTCTCAAATCAATAAGAAATGCATATCAGTTGTACAAAAATGAGCAAAGGATATGAACAGACAATTCAGAGAAGAAAACAAAAATGGCTTATAAAAATATAAAAAGATTTCTACCTTACTAATAAATAATGCAAGTTAAAACTAGTTTTTGTGTATCACATAGGCAACAGATATAAAGATTTATATTATCCAGTGTTGATGGAGATAATAGAATTAAAAAGTCACTTTCATAGTGTTGCTAGAAATGCAATTTGGTACATTTTTATTTATTTATTTTTTGAGATGGAGTTTTCTTCTTGCTGCCCAGGCTGGAGAGCAATGGCATAATCTCGGCTCACTGCAACCTCTGCCTCCTGGGTAATTCTCCTGCCACAGCCTCCCGAGTAGCTGGGACTATAGGCATGCGCCACCATGCCTGACTAATTCTGTATTTTTAGTAGAGACGGGGTTTCTCCATGTTGGTCAGGCTGGTCTCAAACTCCCAACCTCAGGTGATCCGCCCACCTTGGCCTTCCAAAGTGCTGGGATTACAGGGGTGAGCCACTGTGCCTGGCCAATTTGGTACATTTTTAGAGACAAATTTGCTACCTCTAGTATCTCTCAAACTTTTTCCTATGGACTGGAAATACCACTTCTAAGAAAAGAAGATTTAGTTAAAGATATTTTGTTTTTTCCACTGTTTATACTGGAAAAAATTTAAAATGTCCTAATTCCAGTCAGTAGAATAGTTAACCAAAGTATGATACTGCATAAACTGGAAAATTATTCAGTTGTAAAAAGAGGGTGCGGTGGCTCACGCCTGTAATCCCAGCACTTTGGAAAGTCGAGGTGGGTGGCTCACTTGAGGTCGGGAGTTCAAGACCAGCCTGGCCAACATGGTGAAATCCCGTCTCTACTAAAATACAAAAATTAGCCTGTCATGGTGGCACACGCCTGTTATCTTAAGTACTTGGGAGGTTGAGGCAGGAGAATCACTTGAACCGGGGAGGTGGAGGTTGCAATGAGCTGAGATTACGCCACTGCACTCCAGCCTGGATGACAGAGCAAGACTCCATCTCAAAAAAAAGAATGTACACCTAAAATGTTATAAAAAGAGTAAAGTAGAAAATGTATATATAACAAGATCCCCCCTTTTGTTAAATTATTTTTATAGAAGTCAAGATGATAGGCACTAATGTCACAGTGATTACTCTAGAGGGATGTATTTGAAGGTACAAAACAAGGACATTCACATTTATTTATGGGGTTCAAAAGAGGGTTGTAATTATAGGTGGATTTAAGTTTCTAATTTGTGTTTTCTGAAAATTTCAGACAAGTAGATCTTTAAAAAGGAAAAATCAAACCCAAAGCATATTGAGAATCTATTTTGTGCTCAAACACAAGTAGGAGCAATGAAGGACACAAAGAAGAAAAGGAAGCATGTCCCTTCCCTTCATATCCATGATAAGTCAAATGGTGATAAGTGCTATAAAAAAGCCACATTGAAACAAACTTCTTTTAAATTGGTCTACTGAGAAAAGTCAATAGGAATCATATGATCCAGGTTAAAAAGTTCATAGCTTTTTCCTAAATAATTGCAAGAGGGTCATAGAAGATAACAGAAATCTCTTCAAAGCTTTTAGCTATTGATCTAGATTCAATAATGTCATCTTAGGGAAAGGAGTCAATACAAGGTGACTTCTAATGCACAGTTTATGCAGATATCCATGTAATACATCACCAAAGACCAGAAATGAACAGTGAAAAATGCTATAGCCACCACAAAATGGACTAGCCACAAACATTTCTCACAAACCTTTGATTAACCATCTTTGTTTAAAACCTGCTTCTGTTGGCTTTCCCTGCTGCCTTTTCTGTCTTTATTCAGTATAAATTATCAGAAGATTTTAGGTCATGAGAATTTGTTTTCTACTTTCTTGCTAAGTGTGTCTTCAGAGTAAGCAGATTTTGAGAGAATGCGCTGCCAGAAAAGCACTTAAGACTTGAACACAGACCAAATACACATTTGATTTCTTCAAGGGCAAAGGTTTAGCCCCCAGACAGTGGGCAAGTGGGCAGAAGTGATCAGTCCTTTTTGCTGCATGTATCCTCAGTGGGCTGTTGCTGTTTCTGAGAAATATCTGGTCTGAGCAGTGTGTGCTAGGAGTCTCTGCGTTTTGTTTTTTTTTGTTTTTTTGTTTTGTTTTTTAGCATGCCTGGGGATTGATGCTGAATCTTGGCAAGCATCCATTTCCTGACTGCTGGCATGGGGGCCCAGCAAATGCTGCTTCCCTATCTTAGTAATGTAGCTCACCTTTGGGACTTGAAATCCTGCCTGGAACTCCAGCCCAAAGCCTGAATAGCATTTTGTGTCTCTGTGTGAGAGACAGGATCTTGTCTCAGGGCTGGAGTGCAGTGGCCCTATCATGGCTCACTGCAGCTTGACCTCCCGGGCTCAGGAGATCCTCCCACCTCAGCCTCCCAGGTAGCTGGGACTACAGATGTGCACCATCATACCCAGCGAAGTTTTTGTATTTTTTGTAGTGACAGGGTCTCACTATGTTGCCCAGGCTGGTCTTGAACTCCTGGGCTCAAGCGATCTGCTCGCCTTGGCCTCCCATAGAGCTAGGATTATAGGTATGAGCTACTGCACTGAGGCCCTGAATAGCTTTTGTTAAGTTCATACACTGGCAGGGGTGATGCTCAAAATATTTAACAATTGGTAGAAAGTAGGCACTGAGCAGTCAGGACAGATGCCAACTGAAGGGCCAGTATTTTATAGTTTCTAGATCCCGGGGGAGGTTCAGGAACTCTGGGGAGGGGGCGTGCAACAGGAGGACACTCAGGGGTCTTAGGGTCTCTACCCCTTATGGCTGCCCAGGTCCTGCTCTGCTTGAACTAATCACCTAGTGTCCTAATGCTCTTGTCAACCTGGCTTTGAGTATTTGATTCATGGATCTTCTCATGGCTGCGCTGATGTATGAGCTCTTGTCTGTACATATTCACGGCACTTAGCCAACTTGTCTTGTTATTTATTCCCTATCACCTATCTGCCTGAACGATCTGAATTATCTGAACCATCTAAACTATCTGTCATCTCCCCATCTGCCTTATGGCCGAGCTTGCCTGAGTCATGATAGGGTTGGCTTCAATGCAGGAAATTCTCAAAGAAACAGTGTTAGGATTACATTGTGCCTGAAGACAAAGATGTTACTTGAGAATAGTTTGCTGGAGCGGCTATTGATATAGCTATAGTTGTAAGATTAGGTTAACCACTCATTCTTCCCTGTGTAAAGTGTTGACAGTTCAGTTTGCATATACATTTGGGTCTTTATTCTGTCTTCTTGTCCTCTCCTGTGTCTTGAGTTGTTTCTAATATACTGCCTGATACATTGACTTTTGTCTCCAAAGACTAATTTTGTAGTGGTATTGAAAGTAACTTAAGGATGCCCTTGAAACAGACTCAGTTGCCAGGTGTGGTGGCTCATGCCTATAATCCTAGCACTTTGTGAGGTTGATGCAGGCGGATCACCTAAGGCCGGGAGTTCAAGATCAGTCTCACCAACTCAAAATAAAAAAAAATTAGCCGGACATGGTGGCCATGCCTGTAATCCCAGCTACTCGGGAGGCTGAGGCAGGAGAATCACTTGAACCTGGGAGGTAGAGGTTGCAGTGAGCCGAGATCATGCCATTGCACTCCAGCCTGGGCAACAAGAGCGAAACTTCGTCTCAAAAAAAAAAAAAAAACAAGACTCAGCTAGGACTTTGCTGTGACATTAATGTGACATAATAATGTGCACATTAGCACATATTTTTTTTCCTTTCTTTTTTCATCTTGTTTCTTATCTTTTCTTGTTCCCTGTCTTCACTCCTAACCCGCATATTTTGTGCTGCACACCCAGTGAGCTGCACAGGCTCACCTATCTCCATTGATTTTCCTTCCTGAGCTCTTTTAGAGGCCCCTCTCATTATGATGAGGAAAAAAAAGGGGCCTCTAAAAGAGCTCAGGGAGGAAAATCAACTGAGATGGGTGCCTTCTATCTAGGCACCTTATGATCAGTCTTCCTGGCCTTTGCTTAGCGTGACCATTTACCGCTTCAGAAATCTTACTGTTTGGGCGGTATTTGGCTTCTCAGAGTTTGCAGTTGGGAAGTTGTAAATGCCCCATAAAACATGCTTTTTTACTTTATATTTTCTAGCTTCTTGTCTTGAGAAGGACATTATCTTAGATATACATATTTTTAAACCATAACTCTTTATTTGTAGACATGGTCACTAGCGATAATGTCTGTGAGTAGTATCTCAGAAAAGGCTGCATGCAGACAGATTGTGCTCACATTTAAAGAATCATCTGTAAAATCCTTTGGTCTATAATTATGAAGGCTGGGTTATGATTTGCTGGTTGCACAGCTATTTATAGAGTCTGTCATTGCGCATGACTGTCTGTGCCTGGGGCTGTGGGCCCGTTGCTGAGAGGAGCTGAGCTCTGGCTGTCGCAAGAGCAGATTGCACTGACTGCTGCTCCTGTTTCTCAGTCAGCCTTCCTCACTTGCCCTCCTTAGCTTTGAACGGAGCTTGTTTCTCTGTAGAACTCTTGTCTATTCCCACTTTGCTTTTTCATATGGTTACTGCTACCTGTTTTGGATGTGTATATTGCCCAGTGTTTTGCCATTAACTCTCATTTTTTGTATTGATGGACTTCCTGTCCTCTAGAAGCTCTTTGTTGCTGAATCTTTCTTGTCATTGAATGTTAAATATGCTTCGTAAGTTATTGATGGTACTGTTTAGGAAATCAGACTGTGTGTTTCAGGTCAGGTTTCCAGGAAAATACTTTGAGATGGAGACTATGTGCAGGAGATTTACTGGGGAGTGCCCTCGGGAAAAACACTCTTAAGAGAGTGAGGAAAGCAGTATTGGGTCAGGGAGAAGTTGAATTATGTTGCATATGCAGATGGCCCCAAGATCCCATGGGAAGTTTCAGAGTTGTCCCTAGCTGAAGCAAGCACTAGCCCTTTCCTATCGACCAGCATTGGCCTGGGGGATGGGATGTGACGGCTAGCTCTTAGGCTGGAGGACAGTTCCCAGCTAAAAGCCATGCTGCTACCGTCTCACCAACTGGCTCAAGGAATGGGGGAAAGTGTGGGGAATGCCTCATACTATCCAGACTTGTCATAGTTTTGCATATAGTGCAATTTCTACCCTACTTTTAATTTAATTTGAATATGGATGCAATGTTGGTTCTATGCTTAATATGGGTGCATTGTTGGTTCCATAAATATGCCTGTAAGCCAAGCATATTTATTTTCTTTCTATGGTTCATTTTGGTGTAAAACATGAAGTTAATGAATTAGAAAAAGAGAGTGTAGGCCAATTTCAAAAGAATAAACCCTGCCTTACTGAACAGCCACTATCCATAAAAATCCCCTGTCACTCAGTGGGTGATGACTTCATCCCTAAAAACCAAAACTGGAAATGGGAAGGATAAAGGGTTGAACCCTATTGTACCAAAAGCAGTAGGGTTGATTAAAATTTGTGCAGACTTTTGCCTGGTAGTTACAGTCTAAATATAAAAAAAATCATCAGATTAGAAAAATAATCCAAGTGCATCATCTATGTGTTTGACGAAACAACATAACAGATGCTGTTTGATCTGCCTAGAAACTACAAACAGATGGAGTAGACATGACTGCCAGAGGGAAATTAGACTGACCTTATATTTCACAGACTAGGTTGTTGACTGAGAGTACAGATTAGCAGACCAAAACATCAAGTCAAAATTACTTTTCAGTCTATGTTAGAAACAGAGTGTTTGGCCGGGTGTGGTGGCTCACGCCTGTAATCCCAGCCCTTTGGGAGGCCAAGGGGGGCCATCACCTGAGCTTCCCTTGCAACTTGGTGAGGACCTTGTGCCTTGAGTTCTAGTTAATGAAATGTAAGAAATGATGTGTGCATTTACAGTTCTGGTGTACTGAAACCATGCACATAATCCTGGCTCTATCTTCCATAAACCAGCAGACTGGAGAGGACATTGAGGACCTAAAGAGCCATAGATGGAAGGTGCCTGGTGTTCTAAATGACTCTGTGGAACAGAGCACCACTCCTGCTTGCTTATCTATGCATGACATGAGTGAGGCATATCATGCATAGATCAGCATGATATTGCTGTGGTGTTGCTTGCTATAGCAGTTAGTCTGCTGATAGTTATAGTCAACCATTACCAATTTTAGGCATATGGATAAAGGCTAAGGTTTCAGCTGTGAGAAGCGAAAGGAGTGCTGTTCAGTAGAACTTTCTGTGAGAACACAGATGTTTTATCTGCATCATCATTCAGTAGGGTCTTTTGTTTGTTTTTGTTTTTATGTGATTTCACTTCTGTACAGTAGGGTCTTACCTAGCCACATATGGTATGAGTACTTAGAATATGGCTAGCATGCCTGAGAAGCTGAATTTTTAATTTAATTTTAGTTAATTAAAATTTAAATAAAAATACATGGCTAGTAGCTACTCTGTTAGAAAGGTCAGGATTAGGGACTCGGAAATGTCTCAGCAGTGTGCTGCACCCCACCCCAAGCCTCCATAATAATTCCAAAGGGCCAGAGACTGTGGCTGGACCGCTGTTCTAATGGTAGAGTGAGCAGAAAGGGCTGCCCTGGAAACAGCCTGCTCTCCCAGAATTTGTTGAGGCAGAGGATCCGTGAGTATTTCTTATGGCTGTCTTGGGAGAAAGAGCCTGGAGGCACTTTGAACCTTGTCTAGAAGGAAACCAGAAGGAGTGTTGTGACCTCATTGGAATGGTATGCTTTTGTGACTAGAAGTGGTTGGGGAGACTTTTTAATTATCTGAGAATGACCAGAAAAATTATAGGATCTACACAAAATCTTATGTAGTGTTGAAAGAAAAGGCATGCCTCATTGTGGATTTCAGAGGTCAACCAGGAAAGGGAATGTGGTTGTTTTCTGAGTGTACACTATGATCTCTGCTTGAGCTAATCTAACATTTGTAATTAAAAAGCACTTTAAGCTCTTTTTATTTTTTTGAGAGGGAGTCTTACTCTGTTGCCAGGCTAGAGTGCAATGGCGCAATCTCAGCTCACTGCAACCTCTGACTTCCTTGTTCAAGGGATTCTCCTGCCTCAGCCTCCTGAGTAGCTGGGATTACAGGCACACATCATCACCCAGCTAATTTTTGTATTATTTTGTTAGAGACAGGGTTTCACCATGTAGGTCAGGATGGTCCCGATCTCCTGACCTCGTGATCTACCCTCCTTAGCCTCCCAAAGTGCTGGCATTTCAGGCGTGAGCCACCACACCCAGAGCACTTTAAGCTCTTTAAAGGAGAAGATGCTGTATATCAAGCAGCTTCAACCTCATAGTCTTCATTTAGTCTTTTCTCCACCCCCATCCAAGACTGTGTTTAATGTCTTAGGCTCATTTGGATGCAGAATCAGAGACATACCATATTTTAAGGCATGCTGTATGTGTAATTTAATAGAAATCAAGGATCCATATGAGGGTCTGGCTTTACATGAATAAAACTGGAAATTGATTATGGATTCAAGACCTCACTCCTTAGGTTTCTATTGCTGTGAGATTAAAATTAAAAAATTAAAAATAAAGAAAAAAGAAAAAAAGATAAAAAAACAAAAACCAAAAAACAACAAAAAACCTCACTCCTTGCACTTGTGAGATGCCATAGGAATGACTCTGTTCTACTCCACTAGCTGTTTCTTTTCCTTTTGTTCTCTTCACTTATGATTTCTGTACCTTGATACCCTCAGCCTGTACCAGGGGCACACAGTTTCCAGAGTCCTTCTACATCTTTGTTACTCAAAGTTTGATCTGCAGACCAGCAGCATCAGAATACCCTGGGAGCCTGTTAGAAATGTAAAATCTCAGGCCCCACCCAGACCCATTGCATTAGAATCTGCATTTTAATAGGATTTCCAGGTGATCCATGTTCATATTAAAGTTTGAGAAGCACTGATCTACAGGGTTAATTTCCTTCCTTCCTCCCTCCTTTCCTCCCTTGTAACTTCTGTGCTAAGCAGCCCAGGCTCTCAGTTTTCTCAAACTCTCAAAGGAAAAACTCTGATAGACACAGCCTAAGTGTCAAGACCCAGCAACCATAACTGGAGGGGTGTGAGGCTATGGTACAAAACATGCTGCCTAAGGCAGGACTGTGGGTAGAGACTTTTGTTTAAGAAGGAATGCTTGACATTATTAAGAGATTTTAAAATATTTTCATATACAAAACTGCACTTAAGTTGTAGTTCACTTGCAATTTAGAAAACATTAAGTCTCTCTGTAAGTCAGAGCTTCCTACCAGCAGGGACTAATAAGCAGTTAATATAATATCAGTCAATATGAAAGAAAGACTGTATCACTAACTTGTGAAACTTTATCTAAAATAAATGTAGAGGACGAGCGCGGTGGCACCTGTAATCCCAGCACTTTGGGAGGCTGAGGTGGGTGGATCATTTGAGGTCAGGAGTTCGAGACCAGCCTGGTCAACATGGTGAACCCTCATCTCTACTAAAAATACAAAAATTAGCTGGATGTGGTGGTATATGCCTGTAATCCCAGCTACTTGGGAGGCTGAGGCAGGAGAATTGCTTGAACTCGGGACGTGGAGATTACAGTGAGCTGATACTGTGCCACTGCACTCCAGCGTATGTGTTGCAGTGGGACTCCATCTCAAAATGAATAAATAAATGTACAGTTCAGCTGGGCACAGTGCTTATACCTGTAATCCCAGCACGTTGGGAGACCCAGGTGGGAGGATTTCTTGAGGTCAGGAGTTTGAGACCAGCCTGGGCAACATAGTGAGACCTTGTCTCTTTAAAATATTAAGTGGATGTAGTGGTGCACACCTGTGTTCCCAGCTGCTCGGGAGGTTGAGGAGGAGGATCACTTGAGCCCAGGAATTCTAGACTACAGTGAGATATGATCACACCACTCTTCTCTAGCCTGGGCAACCAAGTGAGACTTCATCTCTATAAAATAATAAATAAAATCTCTTCCTCTTTCTAAAAAAAATAAAATAAAATAATAAATAAAAAGAAATGTACAGTTGCGTAGACTTTTCCAAAACAGACTTTTTGTTGTCATCATACCTCCAGGAACCAATGTTCTATACCAAACAATGACTAGTTATTAGAAAAGATTTTAAAAAGGTAATATTTTGCCCTACTTTTCTTTATTTGCCAGGGAATACATTCTCTCTGAAAACAGAAAGATAGCTCCTAGATATATTATTATTTTTTCCCAGCTGATAACATGGCTTCCAGGACCAATCTTTTAATGTAAGGTTATTAAAACCACAAGGGGCTAAATTGCTCTAATACTGAGGGTCCCCCTGCATATAGCACAATGGGATACAGTATTATTATGATCAAAACTACTCACTCACCACACAATAAGGGGCAAGACCGTTGGTTTCTTAGACTACTCACATGATGGTGGCATCTACATCGCTGGGGGATTTGTTAGGAATGCAGATTCTTAGCCCTATCTCCAACTTACTGAATCAGAAACTCTGAGGGTGTGGCCCAGAAGTCTGTGTTTTAATGAGCCTTCCAGGTGGTTCTGATGCTTGGTGAAGTTTGAGAACCAGTGAGTCAGGGTAGTGCAAATTCCTATAGCAAATATATACTCATTAGCTTAAACAAAATACAAATATATTTGTTGTTTATTTAAAGGTACAGGTGTTGGTAATCAGGTTGGTAGAGGGGCCTCTTTCACGTAGTTATTCAGGAACTCGGGCTGATGGAGGCACTGCCATCTTCATTGTGTGGCTTTCATGGTTGCTTCAATGGTCATGCCAGCCAAAAGAGAAGAAGAGCATGGAGAAGTGGCTGTGGGAAGTGTTTATATGCATATATGTCCAGAAATGGCTTACATATGTCCACATTTCATTGTCTAGATCTCAGTCACATGGCCTTACCTAACTGCAAGGGAGGCTAGGAAATGTAGTGTATCTTGTGATCAAGAGAAAAAGGCAAACATGGATAAAAGAGAATTATAAAAGAAGCCAATTACATTGAAATATAAGTTATTAAAAATATTTTTGACAGCTGTATAGGTACTTTCTAATTAATGCATTGAATAACAAGATCTAGTGTTGTTACAGGAAAGGAGTCTTGATCGAGACTCCCAGAGAGGGTTCTTGAATCTCCCACAAGAAAGAAATCAGGGTGAATCCACAGAGTAAAATGAAAGTAAGTTTATTAAGAAAGTAGGCCGGGTGCGGTGGCTCACACCTATAATCCCGGCACTTTGGGAGGCCTGGGCAGGTGGATCACGAGGTCAAGAGATCGAGACCATCCTGGTCAACATGGTGAAACCTTGTCTCTACTAAAAATACAAAATTAGCTGGGCGTGGTGATGCGAGCCTGTAATCCCAGCTACTCTGGAGGCTGAGGCAGGAGAATTGCTTGAACCCAGGAGGCGGAGGTTGCGGTGAGCCGAGATCGCGCCACTGCACTCCAGCCTGCCTAACAAGAGCGAAACTCTGTCTCAAAAAAAAAAAAAAAAAGAAAGTAAAGGAGTAAAAGAAAGGCTACTCCATAGACAGAGGAGCCCTGAGGGCTACTGGTTACCGATTTTTAGCTTGTTTCTTGATTATATAGTAAACAAGGGGTGGATTATTCATGTATTCCCTTTAAGACCCTATAGGGTAACTTCCTGACGTTGCCATGGTATCTGTAAACTGTCATGGCGGTGGTGGGAGTGTCGTGGTGAGGATGACTGTGAGGACGATCATAGGTCACTCTCATTGTCATCTTGGTTTTGGTGGGTTTTAGCCAGCTTCTTTGCTGCGAGCTGTCAGGAAGGTTTTTATGACCCATATCTTGTGCCTACCTCCTGTCTCATCCTGTGACTTAGAGTGCCTTAACCGTCTGGGAATGCAGCCCAGTAGGTCTCAGCCTCATTTTACCCAGCTCCTATTTAAGGTGGAGTTGCTGTACTTCAGATGCCTCTGAGATTGGCACGTTTACTAACTACTGTGATTTGAAGTAACAAGTATAAATAGTATTTCAAGAGATCTGCAGCCACTAACAACTTAGTATTTAAATCTATGATTACTTTTGGTGGCAAAAGTCACAGGCACTACTAATGATACCAGGTTTATGGCCTACATTCATAATTGAACCATATGTTAATTTTCAATTGTAAGTTATTGAAAATAAAGGCATATTTTTTCTGCATCCAAGTTAATTGACTGCCCTCTTCATCGCCCTCAAATTTCATCTGTGGGTTGAAGAGCCTCTGCTGTGCACCTTATTTCTAACCTGGGATGAGGGGAATCTTTTTTTTTTTGAGACACAGTTTCGGTCTTGTTGCCCAGGCTGGAGTGCTACGGCTCGATTTCAGCTCACGGCGTCCTCCGCCTCCTGGGTTCAAGCGATTCTCCTGCCTCAGCCTCCCGAGTAGCTGGGATTACAGGCGTGCGCCACCACGCCCGGCTAAGTAGAGACGGGGGTTTCACCATATTGGCCAGGCTGGTCTCGAACTCCTGACCTAAGGTGATCCACCCACCTCAGCCTCCCAAAGTGCTGGGATTACAGGCATGCGCCACTGTGCCCTGCCATCATTTGATTTTTTTAATGGCATATTATATGCTTTATAAGCAGCAGCTTATTGAGCTTTATAATGTTTACATATGGTAAATTTATATCTTATATAATGATACACCTTAGTTCTTCACATATGATACAAAAGTAATTTTTTAATATATATATACATATATATATTTCTTTTCTTTCTTTTTTTTTTTTTTGATGAAGTCTCACTCTGTCCCCCAGGTTGGAGTTCAGTGGTGCAATCTCGGCTCACTGCAGCCTCCGCCTCCTGGGCTCAAGCAATTCACCTGCTCCAGCCTTCCAAACAGCTGGGATTACAGGCGTGTGCCACCACACCCAGCTAAGTTTTGTATTTTTAGTGGAGACGGAGTTTCACCGTGTTGCCCAGGCTGAAAAGTAATTTTGTATTGATGATCAGTGGGTCAATGTGCTAATTTTCCATCTTTTCAGATGCGTAATCAAAAAACTTGATGGTAGTTTGACCTGATAAAGCAATAATGCTTATCCGAAAGTTATTTTTAAAAATTTCTGCCTCATTCATCTAGGTTGTTAATAGACCTTTTCTTGTTTTAATCAGTCAACATACATTCCTGAGCACTTCCAGTCCCGTGGATATATGTAGAATATTAATTCCGAATGCGTTACTGCTTTATAATCTCTTTACATAAGAGCAGAGTGGTCAAGGGCACTGGTTGGAGTTAGATAAACCTGTGTTCTAATCTGGACTTTTCTAATTGCAACTTTTTGTGTTTAAGCAGTTTACTTAACTCCGAAAAGCCTGTTTGCTTATTTCTGCAGGGCGTATATAGATTTAGTGCCTACATGGCGCTTAGTAAATTATTGCTATTAATATTTCCTCCCTTTTTATGCCCATCTACTCATACACAGCCAAACAGCCTGATTAAGTCTGGGTATTCAACCTCCAGGGAAAATAGCTAACCACCTGCAAGCTTTAACAGAAAGTGCATGCATTAGAGATTTTTGTTTGTAGGTGACAGGACGTGACTGTCTGACTTAAGCCAAAGGAGAATCTAATACAACTGGATTATGGAACTCACCATCAAGACCGCATGTCTGGTTAGAACAGACAAAACCAGGCAGCTTCAGAAGGTCTTTGCTGTAGCCATTGGAACTAGTGAACTCTTACTGATTTCAGCCTTTACCTGCCTCCATGTAATATTCACAGTCCAAGCAGAGAGACTTGAATTCACTGAGTGTATGTATGGGCCTACCCCTGAGATGTACTGGGTTATTAAGAGGGAAGATCTAGAGTGGGCTCTGGAGCATCTTGATGTAACGGTGCCTGAAGACATTACTCATCACCAGGAAATGCAAAGAAAAGCTACAGTGAGATATCACCTCACATCTGTTAGGATGGTTGTCATCAATAAGGCACAAGATAAAAAGTGTGGATGAGGAAATGAAGTGACTACGTCGTCTGGGATAAATACTTGGGGTTCGTTGTCTTGCGCCAAGAAAATTTAGAGTACGGACACACTGGAGGAGTTTAGGAGCGGAGGTTTAATAGGAAAAAGGAAGAGAAAGAAAGAAAAATATCTGTCTCTCTCTAGTAAGAGAGAGGGGACTTCCCAGAGGAAAAGGCTGGCAGGTGGTAGATGCACGGAATTTTAGAGTCTGGCTTGAGGAGGTCGTGTCTGATTTTCGTAGGGCTCACAGATTGGTTTGATCAGGTGTGATGTTTACTTAGTGGCTGGGAGGGCCGGTCTCCCCGCCCTAATCTTATTATGCAAATGAACTCATCCCTTGGCCGGCACCAGTTTGTCTGCTCCTTACTGTACACGTGGCTGGCAGAGAAGGAAAAATGGAGCCATCATTTTGAGCACGTCTGGTCCCAACCAAGTAGTTCTTTCCTGCTGGCATCCACCCGCGAAAGCTCTCAGCTTGCTTGTCTATGACTGCTGCTTGACTTTACAGGCTGCTCTTCGTTGGAAAATGATTTGGGGCTGCTTTTTACTAAAGGGAAAACCTTACTGAGGACTTTCATACCCTTACTATCTGCCTAGTAATTTCTTCTTAACTCTGGTATCAGAGGATATGAAGAAAATGGAACCCTTGTACACTGTAGGTGGGAATGTAAAATGGTGTAGCCACTATGCAAAACAGTATGGTGGTTTCTTATTGGAAACAGGTTTATGACATTGGGAAAAGTCTGCACGGAGGCAATGAATTACACAGCAAGGCTTGTTTATTTCCTGCAGGAAGGGTCCAACTGTTGCCACAAGAGCACATCTGAACAAAGACAGGGACATTAATTACTTTCATAACCTGTTGCAATCGCCCTACTGCTGGGTCCAGTTTCTATTGGCCAGAACGGACCTCACATTCTATGCTTGACCAGATTGGCTAAAAACTTGGAAATTTTCTAAAGAAGTAAAGGCAGAGGAGAACAAAGGAAAAGAGAAGGTAACTTGGGGAATGCTTAGAGAAGCGATAACATTTCCAAATAAGGAAGAGGATAATGTCTGACCTAAGACTTGCCTGTGCTTGTCCAGGCATGCCAGGGCAAGTATCTAGGTTAAAGTGTAAGAACTGAGAACATGGGATGCACTTATTTCTTTATTATAACTAACAGCTACTTTAAGATTATTAGCAAAAGATTTAAAGTAAATTAACCTTTGAAGGAATTATTATTTATTCATAATGAACTAAGAGGAAACCTTTGAAGAGGAACCTTTTATTTATTCTTATTTCCTACATTTCTCAAAAAGTTAAAACTAGAATTACCATATGATCCAACAATTTGCATTTTTGGCTATAAGTACAAAGGAGTTGAAGTCAGGATCTTGGGTCCAGGTGAGATAGTTCACGCCTGTAATCCCAGCACTTTGGGAGGCCGAGGAGGGCTGATCACGAGGTCAGGAGTTCAAGATCAGCCTGACCAATATGGTGAAACCCTGTTTCTACTAAAAAAAAAAAAAAAAAAAAAAATTAGCCAGGCATGATATGATGACGGGTGCCTGTAGTCCCAGCTACTCAGGAGGCTGAGGCAGGAGAATTGCTTGAACCCAGGAGGGGGAGGTTGCAGTGAGTCGAGATTATAGATCTCGCCATGGCACTCCAGCCTGGGCAACAGAGCGAGATTCTGTCAGAAATAGAGAGAGAGAGAGAGAGAGAGAGAGAGAGAGAGAGAGAGAGAGAAGGAAGGGAAGAAGGAAAGAAGGAAGAAAGGAGTCAGGATCTTGAAGAGTTATACGTGCGCCTATGTTCCTTCCAGCATTTTTCACAGTAGCCAAGATATGGAAACAATCTAAATGTCCATGGAGAGATGAGTGGATAGAGAAAATGCAATATATATACATACAACAGAATAGTACTCAGCCTTAAAAGTGAAAGAAATCCTGGCATATGCAACAGTATGGATGAACCTGGAGAATATTATGTTAAGTGCAACAACTCAGTCACAAAAGATAAATACTGCATGATTCCACTTGTATAAGTTATCTAAATTAGTCAGATTCATAAAAGCAAAGAGTAGAATGGTAGTTGCCAGGTGCTGGAGGGAAGGAGAGATAGGAAGTTGCTGTCCAGTGGGTATAAAGTTTCAGTTATGCAAGCTGAATGAGTTCTAAAGATCTGCTCTACAACATTGTGCTTAGAGTTAACAATACTGTATTGTGCACCTAAAGGTTGAAGAGAGTAGATCTTATGATAAATGTTCCTCACACACGCACATACCACACCACACTACACACACACACACACTTATGACTGCACATCTTGAGAAATTATTATCCAAAAGGTGCGATAAATGGGGGTGGCCTAAAAATGATAGAAGTCCACTACTGACAGGCTTCCAAGTGTCTATCACCTAATGTTAAAGAGTAACTCTTATTAGCACCTGGAAGAGCTTATAGCACCACCTACTGTTTCAAGCTAAAATTTCCTCGGTTAAAAGGCATGGCTTGTTTTTTATATTACTTAGGACAAGAAAGTGTCATAAATCAAGGAGCTATAATTCTTTGTAGTTATTTAGTGAAATAAAGGTGAACACTCATTCATGACTCCATGTTGTTTATAGTGTTTGTAATCACAGCCGTGAACTGCTGATGTGTAGATTGTTGCTGCAAGATCTAGGAAGTAAAGCAGTAGTAATAACGATAATAATATATTAAGTACTTTTTCTATGCTCTGTACTGTTCTGAGTACTTAATGATAATTATCTCATTTAAACACCACCATTACTCTACAAGAAATTTTTTTTTTTTTTAATAACGACAGAGTTTCACCATGTTGGTCAGGCTGGTCTCGAACTCCTGGCCTCAGGTGATCCACAGGCCTCGGCCTCCCAAAGTGCTGGGATTACAGGAGTGAGCCACCATGCCCAAGAGATGTATTGTTATATGCATTTGACAAATTAAAAAAAAGCAAGGCACAGAGAAGTAATTTAGCCAAGATCACACACCTAGTAAATAATAGAGCTGGTATTAGATTTGAGCCCAGGTAGTTTGAGTCCCTGGAGAGTAACAAACAACTCTCTCCTAATGATTGGTACCTCACATGTGTCTGCCTTCAAGACACACCAGCAGTGTGACTCATTTTCCTATTTCCATCTGATTTCCTTTCTAGATACTATGAATAATACACTATTGTGTTCAAGAACATATTTTGTTCACACAAGTAATATACATAGTAATTATAGTGAATGCTTATGTACTACTACGTGCCAGGGACTCTTTGAAGTACTTTACCTGCATTAATTTATTCTTTTCAGTAACCCTATGATGTACTATTTTAATCCTCACTTTATAGATGAGGAAATCTTTAAGTAACTGTTCAAGATCACACAATTAGGAAGTGACAAAGGCAGTATGAGAAACCAGATCGTGGCTGGAGTCTGTGTAGTATACTACACTGCTTATAAAAAGTTATTTAAAAATAGTTCAGGTAAATTTGGATATGACAGAAATCACTGAGGCAGTGCTCAGATCTGGAGAAAAAATGTTAAGGTGGAATGAAGATGACTGAAGCTTAGCAAAGGCTGATTTAAGTGGTTTAAAATTTTTGGCCAGTGAGCTCATAAATGGACCAGAAACATGAATTAAAAAAAAAAAGGCAAAAAAATTTAAAAAATATAAATTTTGGGGGGCCAGATGTGATGGCTTACACCTGTAATCCCAGCACTTTGGGAGGCTGAGGTGGGTGGATCATGAGGTCAGGAGTTTGAGACCAGCCTGGCTAACAGGGTGAAACCCCATCTCTACTAAAAATACAAAAATTAGTTGGGCATGGTGGCACACGCCTGTAATCCCAGCTACTCAAGTGGTTGAGGCAGAAGAATCACTTGAACCCGGGAGGTGGAGGTTATAGTGAGCTGAGATTGCGCCATTGCACTCCAGCCTGGGCGACAGAGCAAGACTCTGTCTCAAAAAATTTTTTTATATCAGAAATAATTCACCAAATATCTTCCTGGGCACTCTTGGTAGAATTTCTCTAGGGTAGATACAGGGATGTGAATTCACTGAGTTATTGCTCTGCAGAATAGCTGTGCCGACATATTTTGATCTCTGTCATTTGGATATTTTAGGGAAGTTCTACGCAGTTTTTCTCCCTGTTTCTAGAATTTGTAGACTACTGAAGAATACTGGTAATAACACCGGTTAGGCAAGATCTGGTTGCTTATTACTCATAAGAGGAGAATCTGGATTCTTAAAAGAGAAATGTAATTGACTTACTCCACTATTACAGAAGCTAATATATCATCAAATATTTTGTTCATTCTACCAGAACACCAAATTTCTGAATTACAAACAATGCCGGGGCTATGGGAGATAATGCCACCTAGTGGTCAAATTCTGGTTCCTAGAAGTTCTTAATCTTCAAAGTGTAGAAAAATTATCAGAGAAGCTTGTTAAAAAATGAGATTCTTGGTCTCACCCATAGTGGGTGTAATTCAGAAGGGAAGAGAGAGAGAGAGAGAAACGTGTGTGTGAGGGGTGGAGGGGACGGGCGGGGATGGAGAATGTCCAGGAGCCCGCGTATTTAAAAAGCAGCCTGTATGGTTGTTGGTTTTGATGTGTGTGGTCTAAACTGCCCTAGAATTCGGTTCAGCATTTGGCCCAGTTCCCTCTTCTCCTTAATCCTCTTCTCCAGCAGCTGCTGTAGTACCTTCTGGGTTACGTGGGAGTGGTGGGGATGTTCTGGAACTATTTTGGGTTGAGGAGGACCAGCTGAGCTTGCACACAGGGGCGGGATGAGAACAACACTAATGTATTTGGGGATGGATTAGAAGAGCCCAAACAATGATCACGGTTTTGCCAAATCCATTTGCATTTTCTCCTCACCAATTTCTGTTGACTTCATTGCTCCTTTTGACTCTGTGAGTAACCCCATCCTTTTTAAAAATTCTCTCCTTCATATCCTTCAGCCTGGTGTAGAGGGTCTCCATAATTGGACTGTAGCCCATCTTCCAGCTTCCTCACTGAGAATCCCGCTGTACACATTAATCTTCAGTATCCCACAGAATCATTATTATACTTTTTCTCATACTGCTTCTCCCTCTGAAATTCTTACTCTTCATTTTTTATGCCTTTACTGCAACCTTTAAGCCTTTTACAAATCTTCAAAAATTCAGAAGACACACAAACTCAAAGAAGCCCTTCTTGGAGCATGTACTGTTTATCTCTCACTAACTTCTCACCATATTTAGTTTGTACCCTCATACCAGCACATTATCAAATAATGTTTCTTATTGTAAATACTGCATCCATCCGTCTATCATCTGTCTATTATTTATTCATTTCTTATGTTGTTTCCTTTGCCTTCAATGTAAATTCAATTCATTTTTCAAATGCCACCCACTCAGCTAAGCCAAATCTAACTCTTCTCAGTTTCATTCATTGATTTCCTTCTCTGAGATCTGCTAGCACCGAGAGTCTACTACTTTAACCACTTTAAGCCTTAATTACACATTCCCAAGTCTTTATGAACTTTGTGTTAGATTTCTCTTTCTGCTCTCCAGTAGATTGTAAGCCATGAGGACCAAGACTATTTTATATAATTGTCGATGTTTTCCAAAATTGCATGTTCTCAACTGCATAATATGGCTTAGCTGAACATGTTTCCATTGTCTGAGTTGTCCTTATACTCATCTTGCTCTAAAAGAAGAGGAAAATGACAATTTTATTGAGCACTTCCTATGTGTCAGATACCATAGTTGGAATTTTACATATATATGTAAAATTAAAATAATTTTAAAATAAAAGAATTTAAATAAAAAATATACATATATAGTATGTATGTATATACCAAAATATGTGGGTGTGTGTATATATATATACATTTATTTATTTTTTAGATGAAGTCTTGCTCTGTCACCTAAGCTGGAGTTCAGTAGTATGATCTCAGCTCACTGCAACCTCCACCTGCCAAGTTCAAGCAATTCTCCTGCCTCAGCCTCCCAAGTAGCAGGTGCCTGCCTCCACACCCAGCTAATTTTTGTATTTTTAGTAGAGACAGGGTTTCACCATGTTGGCCAGGCTGGTCTCAAACTCATGACCTGAGGTGATCCACCCACCTAAGCCTCCCAAAGTGCTGGGATTACAGGTGTGAGCCACCATGTTTGGCTGGAATTTTACATGTATTTATGTTATTTAAAACTTAAAAGCTCTGTGCGTGGAATGTTACACGTTTTATAGGTTAGAACAGTTGGACTCAGAAATATTTAATACACTGTGTAGGTATAATTAAGAAGTCAGCATTTGGACCCAGGCCCAGCTGACGCCCAAACCCATACCCTTTGTTCCACCACATTAGCTCCATTTGAGTTTGGAATCCTCACTTTGTGGTGTTTTGTAGTGATGCTTTGCATTCCTGCTTTCCTTCCGCAGGAGTCTTTCTCAGGAATGTAAAGTAGCACTTTACCCTGGAATAATATCCCGTGCTACTCCCTACACTCTACTTCAGGCCACACTGGAAACACTCTTCTTCACTCACACTCTGCCTGATGCTTCAGTCAAGCAGTGTACCCATCTGCCTTTTTTTTCCTCGTTTTTTTTTGGGACTAGATTTACTCAATTCAAAACGTTTCTTAATGCAGAATAACTCTGGGCCCTGAAATACTGGGGTGCTTTAAAGAACACTTGTGGGGAAACCTTGCTTGCATGTTGAGCCTCCTCCATGCTCACTTTGGGGGTGCACATGATCTCACTGAACAGGGTGACTTTTGGAGCTCTTTGTATAATTAACCCTGGAGAACTTCCAAACTAACTCAGTACAAATCTGGATTTGCTTGGTTGTGTTTTCTGCCACAGGGATTCAGAGCAAGCCCTCGGCATATTAGAAGACGAGTCGCAGCGGCTGCAGCTGCCCGTCTGGAAGAAGTGAAGCCCGTGGTGGAAGTTCACCATCAGAGCGAGCAAGAAGCTTCAGTGAGGAAACGGAGAATCAAGAAGAGTAGCCGAGTCCAGCCAGAATTTTATCACTCTGTTCAAGGTGCTTCAATCAGGAGGCCTGTAAGTAGAGAACTGTCATTTATAAAAATATTAAATTTGCTGTCAAATTGTGTGGTTCTTCTTTTAGTTTAAAAACATGATCAGATTAACTTTGAATAATTGGGAGGTTATATTGTCGTTATTCCCAATAAGCGGCAGTGTACTCACATGAGTTCCAGCAAGGAATATGTTTCATAGAAGGTTCTAGGGTGGATAGATAGCTGACAAAGAGGCAAGAGTTAGTCAGTGTCAGGCAGCTGATATGACAGCTGGTGAGTTCCCAGCCGGGCTGGAGCTGGGGATCTAGAATGAGGATGAGGACATAGAGTCAACACATCTAGGTGTGGTAATGAGAAAAATCAGAATTGGTGAAGAGGATGACAAAAAAACCAATGTAGGGATAGGATAAGCAGTGAAGGAAGGTGGGGCGGAAGTCTTGGGCATTAACAGTGGCTGAACTCCTCCTGGAGGCTCTTGAGCTGGTAAGGCCTGTGGCATCCCTCCACAGCCAGCCCAGGCTTCCTCTGTAAGTGTCTTGGCCTTATCAGATGTGGCCTTTATATTGTTATAAGGCAGCACCATTGTCCCTTTTTAAACTGGTGCCCTGTGTTTCTGTTGGCCACAATGTTGCCTTTCATCAGAAATTCAGGACTCAACTGGGAGCTGGTCTTCACCTCCTTCTCACATCCTGAGCACACTGTTCTAAGTGCTCTGATTTTTCTTTCCTTGGTTCTGGCACATGGGCTTTTTACCAAGGCTGGGGCTAAGAAAATGCCATTTTAAAACTTGTCAAGTTATTTTCTGACTGCAGAAATTTTATGTTGCTTTGGGATTAGAAAAAAGTGTCTGTGTGGTTCATCCCTATGCTGTGGGGAGCCTGCTGTTGTTTCTTGTGCCAACCTAGGAAGCCGTCAAGATTGGACTAGAAAATGTTTTTGTAAATTATCGAAACAGAGCTTGCTCTTCTGTAGGGGTAACTGTGTGGCAGGCACATGTGGAGATTGCGAGAAGGCTGGGAGAATGTCTGACTCAGTAACCAGGCCAACAACCATGGAAAGAAGTTAAATACCTTTACAGAAAAGGACCTGTTAATCATAACCAATTGAAGAAAAAGTGCCTCTTTAGAAATGAGACTTTATTTTTCATGATTCAATAAAACAAAAGGTAAGTAGAATTTGGTATCTATGCAGACAATTATGAAAGGGTAGGAAAATTTATTCATTCAACAAACATGCTTTTTATACAGAAAATCAGGGACATATAGATACATGTTAACTAACAGTTACTGAGGGCTTAGTGTTTAACAGGCATTATTTTATGTCACTCATTTAACAATTCTGTGAGGTAGATGTTATTACTATTTTTTTTTTTTTTTGAGACAGAATCTTGCTCTGTCGCCCAGGCTGGAGTGCAATGGCGCAATCTTGGCTCACTGCAGCCTTCCACCTCCTGAGCTCAATTGATTCTCCAGCCTCAGACTCCGAAGTAGCTGGAATTACTATCATCTGCCACCACGCCTGGCTAATTTTTGTATTTTTAGTAGACATGGGGTTTCACCATGTTGGCCAGGCTGGTCTCAAACTCCTGACCTCTGGTGATTCTCCTGCCTCAGCCTCCCAAAGTGCTGGGATTACAAGCATGAGCCACCGCGTCCAGCCAAGGTAGATGTTATTATTCCCATTTTATGGATAATGAAACTGAGCCCCCAGAGAGGATACATAACTTGCCTGAGGTTACATAGTTCTAGGTGGCTTGCCACCAGAACCCAAGCACGTACCTCTATAGTCTGTTACCTTCCTGTAGTACCTGGTCGCTAAGAAATCACAGTCAAGTCAATCTACAGACATGCACACAAGCAATTATAATGCATGTCCTGTTCTTTGAAAGTACTGTTCTAGAGTTATACACAAGGCATTATGGAATCATTTTGGATCTCCAGAAATATTTACAGATAAGCAGACACCTGAGATGAGTCCTGAGAGATAAGGAGGAATTTACCAAGTACAAATTAGAAGTAGGTATCCTGATGAGAAGAACATATGTAAAAGTGTAGACACATAGAAGGGTATGACATTCTCAGTGACCCACTTGAGATGGTACTGGCAGATGAGACTGGTGGGTTGGGTAGAGGCCAGATTAGAAAGGGCTTGTATATGTGTATGTATGTGTGTGTGTGTGTGTGTGTGTGTGTGTGTGTGTATATGTATGTATGTATTTTTTTGAGATGGAATCTTGCTCTGTCACCCAGGCTGGAGTGCAATGGCATGATCTTGGCTCACTGCAACCTCCGCCTCCCGGGTTCAGGCGATTCTCCTGTCTCAGCTTCCTGAGTAGTCAGGATTACAGGTGTGCGTCACCACGCCTGGCTAATTCTTGTATTTTTAGTAGAGACAGCATTTCTCCGTGTTGCCCAGGCTGGCCTTGAACTCCTGAGCTCAGGCAATCCACCCGCCTCGGCCTCCCAAAATGCTGGAATTATAGATGTGAGCCACTACATCCAGCCAGTGGGCTTTTATATTATGCTAAATAATTGAATTTATTTTCTGTAATACAGATCAATTGAAGGTAGGGAATAGGTAAATTGTTTCTCTTGCTCAGAGTGTAGCTAATTCTTGGCTTCTTCTAATCTCCCCACGTGGATTGAGAAATCAGTGATTATCATCAAAGTTTAGAAACTCTCGACCATCATTATTCTCTCACAAGCCCTCTACATAACTGCCTTGGTTAATGAGACATAGTCTTTATGCCTCTGTGACTTGAAACCCACGTCTACTTTGCCCTTGAATGTTTATCCTCATTCTTTGTTTGCCTGGTAAACTTCAGTTCACCTTTGAGACTGACTCATGCTCAGATGGGTCAGGTGAAGTCTTTTCTGATCCTTCCTAATCCTTCCTATCTGAGTGAGGTGCCCTTAGTTTTGATCCTCAGCACTAGGTACAAACCTCCAGCAAAAAAGGAGATCTCTGCAGTAAGACCCACGTGGGTTCAAATTTTGCACTGTGTATTTGCAGGAAACAGCACACTAAGAGGGTTTAACTGAAGAGAGTTTAATGAAGGGACAATTTACAGAAATATGGGCAGGGCTCAGGTGCTTTATCAGCCTTCAGGTGGAGGGTGGAGGCTACCTGCTTCCCACTCCTGCTTAAGGGGCAGCAGAGGGCAGTGGTCTTAATGGATCCTGGTGGGAAGAGCTGGAGCCATGGAAGAGCCCTTCCACAGGGGCGGGGCTGAGGGATGCAGCCACTGCCACAACCAAGTGAGTCAGGAGGGAGCATGGCGAACATGTATACTGCTGTCTTAGCTCCTGTTCCCAGTGGTACCTCCTGTTGATCCAACCTACCCAGAAGCCAGAAGACAAAGGAACTTGGGTGATGCGGATCACAGCCATTAGTTTCCAGGGACTGAGCAAGGAAGAGATGGACATATAATCTGAAAGAGTGCCAGGGACAGCAGAGAATAAAAACATACCTACCTGGTGGCTGAGCGTGGTGGCTCACTCCTGTAATCCTAGCACTTTGGGAGACAGAGGTGGGTGGATCACTTGAGGCCAGGAGTTTGAGACTAGCCTAGCCAACATGCCAAAACCCCCACTCCAGCCTCGGTGACAGAGCGAGACTGTGTCTCAAAAAACAAACAAACAAACCTGGTATCCTTTGTTAAGATATTTCAATTCTCTGAGAATCAGTATCCTCATTATAAAGTGAAATAAGAGAAAGGACACCCTTTTCAACAAATGGAAAAGGTTGGGCTAGCCACATGTAGGAGAATGAATCTGGATCTTCATCTCTCACCTTGCACAAAAAATCAACTCGATATAGATTAAGGACTTAAATCTAAGACCTGAAACTATAAAAACTCTGGCAGATAACATTGGAAAAACCCTCCTAGATGTTGGCTTTGGCAAGGATTTCATGACCGAGAACCCAAAAGCAAATGCACTAAAAACAAAGATTAATAGTTGAAACTTAATTAAACTAAAGAGCTTTTGCACGGCAAAAGGAGCAGTCAGCAGAGTAAACAGACAACCCACAGAGTGGGAGAAAATCTTCACAATCTGTACATCTGACAGTGGGCTAATATCCAGAATCTACAGCTAACTCAAACTGTTAAGTAAGAAGAAAACAATGAATCCTATCAAAAAGTGGGATAAGGATATGAATAGACAATTCTCAAAAGAAGATGACACACAGAGGTCCAACAAACATGAAAAATGCTCAACATCACTAATGATCAGGGAAATGCAAATCAAAACCACAATGGGATACCACCTTACTCCTGCAAGAATGGCCACAATCAAAATATAAAAAAATAGTAGATGTTGGCATGAATGCGGTGATGAGGGAACACTTCTACACTCCTGGTGGGAAGGTAAATTAGTACAGCCACTGTGTTAGTCTGTTTTATGCTGCCGATAAAGACATACACAGACTGGGAAGAAAAAGAGATTTAATTGGACTTACAGTTTCACATGGCTGAGGAGGCCTCAGAATCATGGTGAGATGTGAAAGGTGCTTCTTACATGGTGGTGGCAAGAGAAAATGAGGAAGAAGCAAAAGCAGAAACCCCTGATAAATCCATCAGATCTCATGAGACTTATTCACTCTCATGAGGATAGCACAGGAAAGACCAACCTCCATGATTTAATTACCTCCCCTTGGGTCCCTCCCACAATACATGGGAATTCTGGGAGATACAATTCAAGTTGAGATTTGGGTGGGGACACAGCCAAACCATATCAGCCACTATGGGAAACAATGTGGAGATTCCTTAAAGAACTAAAAGTAGGACTACAATTTGATCCAGCAATCCCACTAATTGGCCTTTACCCAGAGGAAAAGAAGTCATTATACGAAAAACATACTTGTACATGCATGTTTATAGTAGCACAATTCACAATTGCAAAATCATGGAACAAACCCAAATGCCCATCAGTCAACGAGTGGATAAAGAAACTGTGGTGTATATATACGATGCAATACTATTCAGCCATAAAAAGGAATGAATTAATACCATTTGCAGCAACCTGGATAAGATTGGAGACTATTATTCTAAGTGAAGTAATTCAGGAATGGAAAACCAAACATCATATATTCTCACTGACATGTGGGAGCTAAGCTATGAGGAAGCAAAATCCTATGAATGACACAATGGGCTGTGGGGACTTGGAGGGGAAGAGTACGAAGGGACTAAGGGTTAAAAGACAACAATATGTTGCAGTGTATACTGCTTGGGCGATGGGCGCACCAAAATCTCACAAATCACCACTGAAGAACTTATGTAACCAAATACCACCTGTACCCCAATAACTTATGGAAAAATAAAAAATAAAGTAATAACATTAGCTACAACATAGAGTTGTGGGAATGAACTGAGTTGACATATACAAAGAGATTGCATGGTGAAGACCTGCTTAGAATAAACAATAATTAGTAGTTTCTTCCTTTTTTTCCTACTCTCCTAGACCATGAATTCTTTAAGGCCCATATCAAGGGGTCTAGAATATCTCCTGGCATCTGTCATTTGGCATCTCAGTGAATACTATTGACTAAGTGAGTGAATGATATATGAAATATAGCTTATGATGAGTGGTACAATTAGTAAGCATTATAGGAATTCAGAGAACAAAGAGGGTGCCCCTACCCCTAAATAGGTTGGTTAGGGCATAAGTACTTTATGGAAGAGTTGGTATTGAGTTGAGCTTTAAAATATGGGTTGCTAAGCTGGGCGTGGCGGCTCACGCCTGTAATCCCCACACTTTGGGAGGCTGAGGCGGGAGGATCATGAGGTCAGGGGTTTGAGACCAGCCTGATCAACATGTTGAAACCGTGTCTCTACTTAAAAATACAAAAATTAGGCCAGGCGTGGTGGCTCACCCCTATAATCCCAGCACTTTGGGAAGCCGAGGCAGGTGGATCACGAGGTCAAGAGATCGAGGCCATCCTGGTCAACACAGTGAAACCCCATCTCTACTGAAAATATAAAAATTAGCTGGGTGTGGTGGCGCACGCCTATAGTCCCAGCTACTTGGGAGGCTGAAGCAGGAGAATTGCTTGAACCCAGGAGGCGGAGGTTGCAGTGAGCCGAGATCGTGCCATTGCCTTCCAGCCTGGGTAACAAGAGCAAAACTCCATCTCAAAACAAAAACAAAAACAAAAATTAGCCAGGCGTGGTGGCGCACACCTGTAATCCCAGTTACTTGGGAGGCTGAGGCAGGAGAATTGCTTGAACATGGGAGGTGGAGGTTGTGGTGAGCAGAGAGTGTGCCTTTGCACTCCAGCCTGGGTGACAGAGTGAGACTCTGACTCAAAAAAAAAAAATAGAAATAAAATATGGGTAGCTCTGGGCATGGTGGTGCATGCCTGTATATTCCCAGCTACTTGAAAGACTGAGGTGGGAGAATCGCTTGAGCCCGAAGTTCCAGGCTGCAGTGGGCCATGATCATGCCCTTGTACTCCAGCCTGAGTGACAAAGCAAGACCCTGTCTGGAAAAAAAAAAAAAAAAAGAAAAGGGTAGGAACTGGCTGGGCAGCAGATGCTGGGGCCAGGAAGTAGAATAAACAAAAGTGCTGAGAACTGACTGGATGTGGGGATTCATATGAGAGAAATATAAGATAAAGTTGGAAAAGTAGATTGGGGTCAACATACATTTCAGACAACTACTGGTTTAAGCTCTTTTCTGTGCTTCTGAAGACACTGTAATAGGTGAGTAGTGTGATCATAGCATGATTTTAGGAAGATTAAACATGTGCAGGGTGCATCAGGAGAGCAGAACAGTTAGGTGGCTGCCAGCAGCCTAGGAGTGAGGTGGTTAGAACCTGAATTTGGGCCTAATCCACGGCGCTCTGCTGACATCTGCTGATGACTGCTGGTGGGAAATCTGAGGATGGCCTCATCCTCTCTCCCGAAGGATCTGTTGGAGGAGAGAGAGATTAGAGGGCAGCAAATAGCAGTGGAGACTACTCAGCTGCTTGTGGCAGAAAACCATTCTGGGGAGTGTTCTTTTTTTTGAGACAGTTTTGCTCTGTTGCCCAGTCTGGAGTGTGGTTGTGCAATCATGGCTCACTGCAGCCTCAACCTCCTGGGCTCAACCTTCCCACCTCAGCCTCCTAAGTAGCTTGGACTACAGGTGTGTGCCAGCATGCCTGGCTAATTTTAACTTTTTTTTTGTAGAGATGGAGTCTGTCTGTTTTGCTCTGTGTGGTCTTGAACTCCTGGGCTCAAGAGAACACACTTCCCAAAGTGTGCTGGGATTACAGGCATGAGCCATCACACCCAGCTGGCAGTGTTCTTCAGGGCAGATAAGGCTGACTTCCACCATGTTACTGCATCTCCTCTCAGTTGTCTGAGAGACTGGACACTGTCAGAGTTGAAAGTGAGAAGACTGTTGGCTTCTTGTCTCTCATGATTCCTATGCAGGCTTCTAGGACCTTATGGCCTCTGCCTACATTTCTCTACTTATAATGCCATAGATGAACTTGAACTGAGGCTTTGTATCCTCTTCTGGATTTGGTTAGGTGCAACCATTAGTGCCTGCTAGAGCCACCCTATTCAACATGTGTGCAAAGCCTATGTCTTTTCTAAACTTACTCATTTGGAGAAAATCAGCATTACAACATGTTGCCATGAAAGCATCTCTGATTATCACTTGGAGATGGAGTAAAAATAAATCAGTTTTGGTGATTCAGGATTACTTGAATGACTTTATATGAAGCACTCCAGGCATGTCTAGTGGGAATCTGAATAAGAAATATGTCTGTGAGTGAGACAGACTAAAAACAGAAGTAGCTGCAAAGGAGATGAGTCAGAAAGCATGACTGTGCAGTTTTAGCTACTTTCAGTCAGACCATTCTCTTCAAGTGTTATGTGGAATGCAAATACTTAGCATCTTAGCTGTTTCAACTTATTTACTAATCCTAAATTTGTAAGTTATACCCAAATATACCTATGTGAATTTGTAATCGGGATCATTAATAAAAACTTAATAATATCTACATTTTATTTTACTTCTTGTTTTATGTTTCCAAGAGTGAATAAACTAAAAATTTATCCTGATTACCTCTCGGTACATATGTATTTGGATTTATACTGTACATTAAGATGTCACTAGGATGTTTAGGATGTTTTTTACCACCTTAAAACAGAAAAGATTATTAGATCCAGATCTCCATTTATTCCTTAGTATTTTCACATTACAACGCATTTTGTTTTGTTTCTGAATCCCAGGATTTTTAAACATCATCATCATCATCATCATCACAAGAACTCTTGTATTCCTGCATGTTTACCTCATTGGCGATACGTGGGCATTATTCTCTGCACTCTTCTCTGTTTTTCTATCATTTTATCGTCTCAGCGATTCTCTGGGGTAGATGTTCACTTTCCTGGGAGGAAATGTGTTGAGGCCGTACAGCTGGTAGATAATGGAGTTAACATTTAAATCTAGACACTCTCGACTTGAGCAGTTTTTGAGTAGGGAATGGAGAATTCCTCATGATCACAATTCTAGTGCTAGACATATATCCTCATCAACCTTCCTTAAGTATTTTAATTACTTTGAGTCTCAATTTTCTAACTGCATAGATGATAGATATAGATGAAATCTTTGTGTTTTTAAACTATTACATCAGGTAGAACCTATCTTAAAATGGTATTGAAAACCATAGGTAAACCTCAAATATTATTTTTTCCATCATTTTATTGACCCCTCTTTCTGTAGCAGAGCACCTAGGAGGCAGCAAGAGTCCTTTTGCCCTATTGCCGACTCACATGAACCTGTTAACGTACAACTCTCAGGCCCAAGAAGTATTTATGTGTTCAAGATTACAGGTGGGTATGGGGAAATAACAGTTTTAGAGCATTAGGAAATAATCAAACATACTGACTCTATTTCTGTTACATTTCAGTAATTCCAGTTTTTTTGCACACTGCAATGGCATTACCTGTATTTCCTGGTGACTTAGAATCTCTGAGACTTTCTCACTGAACTGAAAAAGTCTGATTAAAAATTGCTAGTGTTTCTAGATTATTGCCCAAGTTGCAGCTTGTTCTCCCTGCTGGCAAAATCTTAGCCTGTGAGCATCTGTTTTCTTACTTTTGGGCCCCCACCACCATCAAGCAATGGGATTTTTGAGCCTGACAGTTTTGACTCAGGAGTTGGAGGATATATATTGGGTATCCTGTTTTCTGAAATGGTAAGCACCAAGGAAGAAGCACGTTTGGATTGAGGACTGGAAATAAAAATTTCTGATTTGGATATGTGAAGTTTGGAATATCTATTAGATATTCTTATGTCTGATTTCATGGAAGACGTGGGAATTATTTGTACATAGGTGTTATTAAATCTATTAAGACTGGGTGGGGTGACCCAGAAAATGAATTTGATAGAGGAGAAGCCAGTTGAGGTCTGAGCCTTGGAGTCTGGCCAGTGGTGAGAGTTTGGGAAGAGTAGAGAGTTTCTCTTAAAACTTCCTACTCGTCTCTCAGAAATATAAATGCCTTAAACAGAGATGGGTCCAGAGTGACTTTCATTTATGGATATTCGTTTTAGGCCAAGACAAGGCCACTCAGGTAGAGACTAGAGAAAATAGCAGGAAATGAAGTCCCAGATGTACTCATGAGGTTTTCCCTTCCCTGAACTCTCCCCTACTAAACCACTACTTCCTTGACCTCACCCTTCTTTTCCTTCTCTTGTGGGTTTCTGTTTTTCAGTCTTGGGGAAATTTTCTGCTTTTCTGATTACAGCTTAGGTTTTTGTAAGGCTGCAGTATATTTTAGAACATTATATAGTTTTAATTTTTAATAATTAATATTAAACAGATTTTGTCATCTTTGTAGTTGGGAACTTTTTGCAGTGTAGGAAAGACTTAAGCATGTATCCTTGATCTCACTGAAAATATAGCAGGGTGTTTCTGTGTTCCTTTCCTGCTTAGATTTTTAAAATGGTCTTCCTTTTCCCTTTCCTTTTCAAATATGTAGGACCAGGCAGCTTTATTTGCATATCCTCAGGACGTTTCCCACTTCTGTGGAAGCATAACTGTACAGCTCATACCTTACTTTGGCTAATTAACTAGCAAATCCAGAGCTCTTAAAGGAAAGATTTGTTTCCTTTTCCATTTCAGAATTCGAGAGAATGAATTGATTAATAAGTCAAATTTCTTTTGCTAATTATCTGAAAAGAATTGTTTTGAATGACCCATTCAATGTACTGCACATTGCTGAACCTCCCTTTTTAGGTTCATAACTAATGGAATTTTATAAAAGATTTCATTATCAAGGTTTGCTATAATTATAGTAAGGTATAGGAATAATTAATGCACGGGAATGTGCAAGGTTGGTAGACTATACTGAATGAACAGTTTAGTCTCTATAAACAACTCGCGAAACCAAGATTAACTTGGTAAAGGGATTCATGTTCTGTTTGGAGGGAAGTAAGTATGTCTTTATAACTCATGATTCTTTTTTGAGGTCAGTATTTTGACTGAAACAAGACCTGTTGCCATTCTTTTTATGTCTTTCTTGTATGTGATGACAACCTGTTGTCTAAACAAACAAACCAAACAAACAAACAAAACCCTTAAATTCTTTAAGCTCCAAGCAAAGGAAACTTAAAACATTTAGATAGGCACTTATACTTTGAAAATTTTCATGGACAACTGTGGATCAAAGGACTGGAAAGAAAGCCCCTTCAAAGATGGTCTAGTTTATTATTTCACCTCTAAGCAATCCTTAAATTGTTCTGGTAAGATGGGCATAGCTTCCTTTATTTTAAAGAACACAGCCATAGCTTCCCTCATAATTCTGTTTGGAATTTAACACCCATCTCTGCCTGAAACAACTCCTTGATCTTTGCCCTAAATCCCATGGCTTACAATTTAAGACCATTTCTTATTGTGGTATGCTCTGTGGAGAGGATGAAGCATAGCCACCTGCTACTGTCACTATCAGTCTTTGTGAATCAAAGAATGTTAAAGCTTGAGAAAATCTTAGAGCTTATCTGACTTAACAGCTTTTGTAATGCTAGATTCCTCTCTGCTTCAGTACTTTTGGTGATACAGTCTCCTACTATTACGTAGCTCTAATTAACAGCTAGTTAATTGTACTTGAAAATCAATAAGTTGTTTCTTTTCTAGGCTCATAGTTCCAGCTCTCCAAACTTTTTCTCCCAAGTCGAATTCTTAATTTTTCCAAACATCACCTTTGTTTTACTCTTCTAAACCACCTCCGAGTGAGTGATAAGAGTTTGTCTGATTTATCTCAATATTATCTCTCTCTCTTTATTTTAGTTGTGAGATGATGAGTGTGGTTCAAAAAAAGCAATCTATGGGACTTGAACAAAATTTAATTTGTGCCTTGGGAGAGGAGAATTCAGTTCTGGAAATGACAGTAACGTTTCAGGAAAATTATGGCTTTGGAGTAGTACTGCTTTGTAGTTATACTTTCAAAGAATGCTTATATTCATTATCTCATTTAATCTGAACAGACACCCTGTATGTTGGGCATGTCATATATTATTGATCCAGTTTGACAAAAGTAAATCTCAGTGAGTAAGTGATTGGCTCAAGTTCATAAGGTCAGATAGAAGCAGACATCTCTCATGCTTGTAGTCTGCTGTCTTCTGTGTTTACCCTATGCTTATTTAGTCTCTATCTCAGGCAGTGCTTAGAGAATTGGGTGAAGACTTTTAGGGAGAAGAATATAAATTCCGTTTGATTGGAGGAATTATTCATGGTCCCAATGTGACTCATTCCCAGGGAGTAGCTTTACATCTTTGAGTCTGCTCACAGCCTGCGTTATCTGTGTTGGCCACCCTAGGGTACCAATGTATTGGCAAGTCCACTTTGGTCTAATACTATCAAGCCCAAGCTGCAGCCTCCACACATCCTATTCAATTACCAACTGGAAAAGTAGATAATCAACTCTGATGCTGGGGAATACCACAGGCTAATTGGCATTAACCCTTGTTACATGCAGCTCAGTATTACTAAGATGGATGAGGATCAGATACTGTCTTAGTCCATCTGTGTTGCTCTAACATAATGCCTGAGACTGGGTAATTTATAAGGAGTATAAATTTACTTTCTCACTCTTCTGGAAGCTAGTAGGTTCAAGACCAAGGCACCGACAGGTTTGTTGTTTGGTGAGGTGTCGTTCCTCGTTGATGACCCCTTGTTTCCTGCATCGTCACCTGGTGGAAAGTGGGAGACAAAGACGGCAAGAGGGAGCAAGGGAGCTCTTTGAAGCCTTTTTTATAGTGGCATTAACCCATTCATGATGGTGAGCCCCCATGACTTAATCACTCCTAAAAAGCCCCTCCTCTTAATACTGTCACATTAGGGATTAAATTTCAACACATGAATTTTGGGTGGGATACAACATTCAAACCAGAGCAGATACCTAAGCTAATATGGTGTTAAAATTGAGTTTGCACACCTTTGTGCACTCTTGGTGAGAATGTAAAATGGTTTAACTGCTATAGAAAACAGTATGGTAGGTCTTCAAAAAGTAAAAAAAATAGCATTACCTTATGAGCCAACAATTCCACTTCTGAATATTGAGCTCTGGCACATGAATTGTACTGTAGAGTTAGTCTCAACTTGAAGCAAGCCTTTTGTCCCTCACCTCGGTCAGTCAATGGTTATGGGCTGCTAGGGCTGGGGGTGTGAGGAAGCTTTAGGCTAGATGAGTCGCTGAAGGAGAGGGTGGCTATGAGCCATTAGCAGCCACCACTCACAGTAGCTTATATGTGAATCAACTGGCCAGTGGAAGGGATGCAGGCAGGACACCGTAGAAACAATCAATCACAAACTAGTTGGAGAAAAGGCTGATTCTAGATCTGAAAGAGAAAATGTGGAATGAACTTGGCACGTCTTGTCAAAGCAAGGAAGCATCAGAGACTACTGGGATCATGTCAGGACCAGGAGTAAACTTGGAGAGGCTCCTACTGCTCGATCAATAAGAATAATGATCATGGCAGGTGATTCATTAAGTCCCTCTTCTGGCTTTTGTTTTCCATAGAGTAAGCCTAAATTTTTGTTAATAACAATTTGAGATTTTAGATATTTATTATTAAAAGGTTTTTAGAAAGGCAGATGTGGAAATATTAATTCCTATGTCCATCTTCTGATTTCTTTTTACATCTTTTTTTCTTTTAACAAAGAACTATTTGCTTATTTGTTGGCTTTTTTACTTCGAACATTTAACAAACCATATTAGTGAATGGTGTATAAAATGTGCTTATTATTTAAAACTTAATATAAAATAGACAGGCATTATATAAGCATATTCTTCTGTTTTAATATCTAGAACTGATTTTGTTCCCCCCGAGACTGCTGTTTTTGTTCTCTGCTGATTTATTGATCTGAGACTAGAATCATCATTGAAACAAAACTGACCTTAGAGGCAACATGCTGTCACATTGCTTGACTTTGTGAAATGTTCTAGCTGAAATTCAAATGATAGCTGGTCTAACAATTTTTTCTTAGTAAGTAGAATTCTTACATTTCAGTATTACTTTATTCCAGCAAATTACACATATATCTTTTCACAGAGCTCATGAAATTTTGATGATGGCTAAAACACAAGATATTGAGTTGCTTAATCGATTTGAGTTAATCTTTAATATTGACATCACATGCCATTATGTGACTCTCTGCTCAGGAGACGGCTTTCCAGTGGCAGATTATTTGCTTTCATTTTGCTGCTCATACTTCTAATTTTCTATTGCTAAATAGGGAGGCAAGCCAGTGATTTATGCATTTCTAACTCTGTACATAGCTTAATTAAGAAAGGTTGAAACTATCATTAAGATGCTTTAGAATTATCTGTGAATTTTATTTATATATTAGCCCTAGTAGAAATAGGCATTATTAATTGAGAATGGAGTATAATTTTTAGCTACTTTGCCAAACACAATAAAAATACCCTATTTACTTTTTCCAAAACTGGATAGCTGGATGTGGATATCTTTCAGAAGCAATGGGGTCCTTACAGGACATGTACTTTCATGCTACTAATTTTCATGACTTGCAGCCACAGGAAAATAATTATTTTTAAGTGGCCAGCATTCATGTTGAAAGTGAGCCCATTTTTCTTGGCCATCAGAATAACCATTTCCCTTCAACTATGATAATCAGTTCTGACATACTGCTTTGAGCCTTTTCTCCTGCATTTCAAGAAGGTTAAACATTATCGAGCATAAACATGTCCCAGGAGTTCAGAAGGGCAAAAATTATACATTCAACCTGAACATATACTTTAAAGTGGATTTCTGTATTCATTCAGCTCTTGAAATTCTAACAAAGAGGTGTTTGAAAAATCATTAGCCAAGTTTCTTGTGCACATGCCTCCCCCTTCCTTTGCTTGGTGCTTTCTTTGGTCTCTGTGAAACTAAGCATTAGCCACCCATTTAATAAAATGTTAATGAGTTAGGCAGGCTTGATTTCTTCCACCGATGGCAAATATAGAAATTGTGATTGGCCGGGTGTGGTGGCTCACGCCTGTAATCCAAGCACTTTGGAGGCCAAGGCGGGTGGATCACCTGAGGTCAGGAGTTCAAGACCAGCCTGACCCCATCTTAAAAAAAAAAAAAAAAAAAAGGAAATTGTGATTTTTACCAATAAAGAGAAACCACTTGGATTAAATTTTCATGTTCTTGATCTTTTGAGTTGCACTATTTCCTGTCTTTAGAAGTAAAAGGCTGAATATGGTTGGAGAGTTTTAGAATTCTGCTGTCTATGGTGTGTTCTTGAAAACCTGGGTTTTTTAAGAATAAAAAAATAAAACTTTTGGTTAAGGTGGGAAATGGAGTAGAAAATCAGTCAGTTGGATGTCAGGCATTGTCTGATTCTTTTGTCAGTTACTTGCTTTAGATTATAATTTTCACTTGTTCTTTTATTTTTTATTTATTTATTATTTATTTTTGAGACAGAGTCTCCCTCTGTCACCCAGGCTGGAGTGCAGTGGCATGATCTCAGCTCATTGCAACCTCCTCCTTCCAGGTTCAAGTGATTCTCCTGCCTCAGGCTCCCAAATAGCTGAGATTACAGGCATGCACCACCACACCTGGCTAATTTTTGTATTTTTAGTAGAGACGGGGTTTTACCATGTTGGCCAGGCTGGTCTTGAACTCCTGACCTAAGCAATCTGCCCACCTTGGCTTCCCAAAGTGCTGGGATTACAGGCGTGAGCAACTGCACCTGGCCTAATAGTACTGCTTTCTAAGAAACATACTAAAATGGTTCCTCCAGAGTAATTTCTTCACTTTAGTTCTATCTCTTACTCTGACTTTAATAATGAGAGGAGTTATGTCACTTTAGAGGAAAGAGACTGTGCTTTGTGTTCTAAACCTTAGCCCAGGGAATTGCAAAATTTCAATACATTTTTAATAATGAATCTTTAGACTACTTTATTGTTCTGAAGAGTTACTGCTTAACTTTAGCTAAGAGAAAATTGTAAGGTGAGAAGTCAGAGTGAAGAGTGGATAAAAGGAAAACCACAGGTTCAGTTATTGTGATGAATTAACAAGTTGGGTTGTATGTTACATATCCAAAGTACCTTTCTTGATACTCTTTTGAAAGGTATCTAGTCATTGTGGGAATAGAAAGTTTAAAAATGTCTTTATCATATGTTATAATAGCACCTACTTTAGTAATGGGCTAGGCCCAGTTTAACTGTGCTTGAGCTAAGACTTAAACCTTTTAGTAAATATAAGGACTATCATGGAGGGGCTAAGAGTGTGCATTCCGGAACTATACAGCCTAATGTGAGTTTAAATTCTGGCTTCAGCACTTAACAGCTCAGTGCCTTTGGGCAAGTGAGTTACTTAGTTTCTCTGTGGCTCAGGTTCCTCAACTTTAGAATGGGGGTCATGACTTCATTGTTGTTGTGTGGATTAATCTATTTATAGATTTGAGTAAGCAAGAAAATTTAATCATGGTACACTACTTAATTCAGGAGTGAATAATATTAAGATGCAATTAACCATAATATCACTGAATATGGATTTTTGCAAAAATTCTGTAAGAAAGATATAATCTTAATAACACTGAATAGATGATAACTATAATGAATAAACATAGGAATACCACTATATGCATATTACTTGGAACTATTAAGACAAGATATGTAGAAAGTTGAAAGTGGTTGTCTCTGAGAAGGTGGGAGGAAGAGCAAGGGGACCACAATTTTTGTGTATAATCTATTTATTTATTTGAGTGCAAAGAGAAGTCAAATTTATTCTCTCTCTCCAGTCACCATTTAACTCACTGTCTACTCCTAAGGAAAAACTCAAGGCAGGTTCCACAATTTTACTGGTCATTTTTAGATAATGGAAAGTTCTTGGGTCACTGTCAAGCATTAAACATTTTAGTTCTATCTTATAATAATATAACTCCAGGCCTGGCGTGGTGGCTCACACCTGTAATCCCAGCACTTTGGGAGGCCAAGGTGGGCGGATCACCAGGTCAAGAGATCAAGACTATCCTGGCCAACATGATGAAACCCTGTCCCTCCTAAAAAAATGCAAAAATTAGCTTAGTGTGGTGGCACGTGCCTGTAGTCCCAGCTACTCTGGAGGCTGAGACAGGAGAATTGCTTGAACTTGAGAAGTGGAGGTGCCAGTGAGCTGAGATCACGCCACTGCACTACAGCCTGGGCAACAAGAGCAAAACTCCATCTTAAAAAACAAACAAACACACAAACACGCACACACATACACACAATATATGTATATATATATATCTCCAGTCTGGCCTTGTGACTTATTACAACTTTATACTCAATATTTTTTCCCTTCTTTCAGCTTGAGGGAGATTCAGGCTGCAGTGGCAAAGAGCATGGTTGGACTTTCTTCTCTTTCTTTCCTCATTTTCTCCTATCCCTCCTGCTGTTGCTTCTGACTGCTCTAGGATTGGCCATGGAGAGAGGGAATTAGGGGACAAGGGCCTAGTTTTGCACAGCCCTTATAGTTATGACCTGGCAGTTGGTGTCCTCTGAATGTGTTGCAGTTCCTTTCATCTGGGAAAAGTCTTTTCTTTGCTTGTGTATTCCTGCCTTGATCCTCTGAGCTTCTGATGGTTCATCCTCTCTATTTGGTCCCTCCTTCCATCCACAAGTTCCTCTTGGATAGGATCTCTTTGGATAGGAGCTTAAACTAGCTCCCTCTGTTTCTCTGGGTTGCTAACCAGCCTCCCAAAAGCATTTGCCACAGAGGGGCAGCTCAATGCCAAGCAGGCCTTTTATTCTGGCCCCAGTCTTCACCTTTAGAGTCTTATGGTAAGAGTCATATTCTAGTCACATGTTCCTTAAACTCCAGGAGAGATATGTTTTGTACTTCAAGGCATCTCCTTGAACCCCTCTCCCTTGGTTTAAGGCATAGGATATGCACACCAACCTCTCTTCTAGGAGGAAATGCTCAAGGCATCATCAGTGTTCTCCAAAACAACTTCTCCTGCTAGTTTCTGGCTTTGTCTTCCTCTCATAGAGGGGTGACGGACTCATGTTGCTCTAACCTGTGTCACACTCACCTAACATGGTCCTCATAGATGGTTTAGCACAGGGCATTTCATACATTTATTGGAAAGGTTTTTTTTTTTTTTTAACTTCCAATTCATTACAGGTCTATACCTGGCCCTTAATTGCATGACTGGTCTTCAGTTCACATTGCACTGGTAACATATTATGTGAGTTCAACAGCACCTGAAATAGTCTGTTTAACAAGACAAGTCTGTTGACCAGTTGTACTTCCAAAATGATGTCAAATTATACTAAAAGTCTCTAAATACTTCCAATTTATGGATTTATCTTATAGCAAACCACTAAAAACAGTTCTCAGACTGGCACTTGTCTATGGGCATATTTTGAGTTGTACTGTTCCAACACTTTCCTTTAGGATTTGGGGATAGTGGCATTTATTGTATTGTTCCCAACCTGTGGGATATCAGTTGAAACTGACTAAAAATGTTCTACTTTGATATCCTGTTATAATTAGAAT
>PVKP010015673.1:0-49913 GCA_004027715.1 Plecturocebus donacophilus | reverse complement strand
AGAAACAAAGAGAGACATTACATGGTGGTGAAAGGATCAATGCAACAAGAAGAGCTAACGATCCTAAATATATACGCACCCATTACAGGAGCACCCAGATACATAGGGCAAGTTCTTAATGACTTACAAAGAGACTTAGACTCCCACACAATAATAGTGGGAGACTTTAACATTACACTGTCAATATTAGACAGATCAATGAGATAGAAAATTAGCAAGGATATCCAGGACCTGAACTCAGACCTGGAACAAGTAAACTTAACAAATATTTACAGAACTCTCCTCCCCAAATCCACAAAACATACATTTTTCTCAGTATCACATTACACCTATTTTAAAAGTGACCACATAATTGGAAGTGTGTCACTCCTCAGCAATTGCATAGCATTTCACAGGTTTAAATAAAATATTGGTTGGCTGCTTATTTGTTATTTTCATCCCCTATTCCTTCCTGTCTCCATTGTTAAGCACAATTATTGGCATAAAAGAGGTTTTTAATACCCATTTTTAGACTGCATTCTAGCTTGGGCAATAGAACAAGAAACCCGTTCTCTCTCCCTCTTTCTCTTCCTCTTTCTTTCTCTCTTTCATTCTTTTTTTTCTTTCTTTTGCTCTTTCTTTCTTTCTCCTTCTCTTTTTTCTTTCTTTCCCAAAAAAATGAATAAAATAAAAATAAAAAATAACATAAAAATAACATAAAAATTAAAAAAAAAAAAAAGGGGGATATGCCAGGAAACAGGAGTGTGGCAAAAAATGGCGCACTTTGTTTTTGTTATGTCTATACAATTTGGGCATAACAGAAACACAGCTGATCTTTTTCCTGAAAGTGGGAAGAGGTGCTGCCTTTGACATGAAAAGGGACAACTGAAGATTAAGTGGTTCTGTGTAGGGAGGAAGTGGTGTGTTAAAGTAAAGGAACATGAGCTTTGCCGTTAGAGCTTGTTGCAAATCTCATATCTCAGCCACTCATTACTGGTGTAGCCTGTGCGGGTTGCTTAGTCTCTGAGCCCTGGTCTTTCAGGGTTGTAGAAGAATCAGAGATCGTATATGAAGGACCTACCTAGCACAGAGCAGGTTCTCAGTAAACAGTAACTAATGTGACTGTCCTGTGTATCCCATGCCTAAGTACCATGGTAATGGTTTTCATGGAGCAATTAACTTGTAAACAGCTGTATTTTTTAATGCCTGGAGGGAAAAATCTCAGATACAGACTCTTCGCCTTCAGTTTGCTGAGGTAAATTCTGACTTGCCAAAGGTAAGTCTAGGAAACAGGGAGGCAGAAATAACATTTAATCAAAGCATGAATCGAAGTTAAGTGCATAACAAATATAAAACAATCGGTGTCTGCTTTCTCAAGCTAGATGGAAATTAGGAATAGACAGAATTATTGAATGGGAAGAGAATGAGACGAGTTGGTAGGTGAGTTCAGGATCTAGGCTGAAATGTGTTTTTTGGGGTTGTTGCTGTTGTGAGTTTTTGTTTTTGTTTAGTTTTGTGATCATAACTTACTGCAGTCTCAGCCTCGCTGGGCTCCAGCAATCCTGCCTCAGCCTCCCAGGACTGCCGGTGACGCCACCACACCTAGCTGGGTTTTTTTTTTTCCCCCTTGTGTTTTGTGGAGACTGGTTTTCACTCTGTTGCCCAGGCTGGTCTCGAACTCCTGGGCTCAAGCAATCTGCCTGCCTCAGCCCCCCCAAAGTGTTGGGGTTACAAGCATGAGCCTGGACAAAGTGTGTTGTTTAAAAAAAATAAACTAATTTGGGCTAATACTGTCTTAAGGGCTCTTACCCCTTCTTAAAGCAGTCCATAATCATCTGCGGAGTTTCTCCCAATGGAATGCAGACTTCTCATTCTCCTATTTTCCAGAAGGAGGGTAGGGAGGTAGTGGCAGTCATCTCCCTGGCGGTGTGCACATGGTGGATAAGCTTCGCTAGTGAAGGCTGCCCTCCTGTGGCTGACTTGGGATACCAGGGTTTTTTGTTTGTTTTGAGACAACGTGTAGCTCTGTTGCCCAGGCTGGAGTGCAATAGTGCACTGTCAGCTCACTGCAACTTCCGCCTCCTGGGCTCAAGCCGTACTCTCACCTCAGCCGCAGCCCGTGTCACCACGCCCAGCTAATGGTTGTTTTTTTTTTTTTTTTTTTGAGACGGAGTCTCACTGTCACCCAGGCTGAAGTGCAGTGGCGCGATCTCAACTCACTCCAACCTTGGCCTCTTGGGATCAAGCTGTTCTCCTGCCTCCGCCTCCCAAGTAGCTGGGATTACAGGCACCCGCCACCATGCCTAGCTAATTTTTTGTATTTTTAGTAGAGATGGGGTTTCACCATGTTGGTCAGGCTGGTCTCAAACTCCTGACCTCATGATCCGCCCACCTTGGCTTCCCAAAGTACTAGGATTACAGGCGTGAGCCACCATGCCCAGCCAAGAAGGTTTTTTTTCTTCTTTCATAAATACACAGAAAAGTTCTTGATCAGTAAGAAGAGTTTCTTATTTCCACATCACTAAGAGGATGGCCGTGCCCTGCTGTGCGGCCACAGAAACTCTACAGGTGCCCTGCAGAATGAAGTTAGAACAGAGATGGAGATGCGGGTCATAAGGGGGTTTTCAACCAAACCAGGAGAGCTGGGGGAATTTCTTGTCTTCTTTCTAGGGTAACTTGCTTTTTAAAATTGGTTCTTTTATTCTTTTGTTCCTTCTTTCCTTCCCTCCTTTCTTAAACATACAGAAAAGCAGAGAATAGTGTGATGAATCCCACATGCCTGTTACCCAGTTTCAACAATTACCAGCATTTTACTCATCTTAATTTCTCTTCCTGGAATATTTTAAAGCAGCAGGCAGATCCTAGTATTGTGTAATTTCAGTCAAAATTAATTTCTGTTTCAGTCGCTGAATCCAGAGGTTAAGATCAAGGTCTCTGCCTTGGCCAGATGCAGAAGACAGCCACAAATGTCTGTCTATCTTTTAGCTGTTCTTTGCTGGTCTCCACGTCCCCTTACGGATTATTCTTTCTCAGTTGAAGTGGTGTGATGAGCAGTAACAGCTATCATGTTAGCTAGGCATCCTATAAACTCATTCTCATTTTGCTTCATGATTTTGGGTGTAAATGTTATCCATATTTTATAGATGAGGAAGCTGATGCTAAAACTCAGAGAGGTTAAATAACTTACCTAGCTACTAGCAATAACTAACCTGGAAAACCACATCTATCTGCTTATCAAAACCTACACTGTTTCCGCTTTGTGACACTGTGGTTTAATAATACTTGATTAAGCGACTGTTTTCTTTACATCAGCTATATTATCCAAGTACATGGCAAATGTATTTTACTGTACTCACAGTCTTTGAGCAGAAACCCTGTATGATATAGTAATTTTTTATTTAAGACTTCCTACTTACTAGTTCCATAAGGTTTATCATTTCATTCTACCTCCTAAATAATATTATTTTAAAATTTAGAACTACTCTAAAATTCCAGTAAAACATAGAATTAAGTAATTAATATGCACATATCCTCCACCCCAAAATTTACATATTCATGTTTACTCCAGATCCTTTTTCTCTCCCAATAAAACATTTCTGATACCGTTGAAGTCTGCTTTCTTCTTCCCAGGGCCATCACTGTCATGACTTTGACGGGTAGCCTTCAGTCCTTGAACTTATTACATGAATACACAGTTGTGGGAAGCATGAGGTTTGTGTTTTGAAGGTTTACATAAAAGATATTTCTACTTACATTTTTCTGCACCTCCCTTTTCACTCTTTCATTCTTCCAGTCTGTTTATGCTAATATATATGGTTCTAGTTCATTCATTTTTAGTATGACTTTCATTGTCCATTTTATGCCACAGTTTGTCCATTCCTCTATCTGTAGATGTTAAGAATTGTCATTGCATGCTGGAGACATTAAGGTTGCTAACAGTTTTTTTGTAAAATAATGTTATGTTGGAAATTCTTGTATATGTTCCCTTGAACGCATGCCTGTTTCCCTAGGATATATTCCTAAAAATAGAATTCCTACTGTATGGAGGCATGTGAATTTTCAGTTTTAGCAGATAAGCCACAGCCTCTCTGGAGTGGCTGTACAAATTTATCTTCCTACCAGCAGTGAACAGAAGTACCTATTTCCCCCACAACCTCAGGTAACTTCTTGGTATTATCAGACTTTAAACTCTTTTCTCCCTAATCTGATGGGTTCCTGTTTTGTCTTTTTCTCCTTAAGAAGGCAGATCATTTGCATTTCTTCTAACCTCGTGAAAGTCTCATCAAGTTTCTGGTGAGAAGTGCTTTTTATGAAATAAAGAATTGCCGATTAGGAAATGCTGCCCCAATTTGCCATTCATTCAGCATTTTCTTTAACATCCTACTGTTGACAGCACTTTGGGAGGCTGAGGCAGGCGGATTGCGAGGTCAGCAGTTCGAGACCAGCCTGGCCAATATAGCGAAACCTTATCTCTACTAAAAATACAAAAATTAGCGGGCATGCTGACACGCGCCTATAGTCCCAGCTACTTGGGAGGCTGAGGCAGGAGAACCGCTTGAACCCGAGAGGCAGAGGTTGTGGTGAGCTGAAATTGCACCACTGCACCCCAGCCTGGGCAACAGAGTGAGACTGTGTCTCAAAAAAAACAACAAAAAAAAAACCGCACTCCTGAGTATTTTCTTGAAAGAGTTTACTTTCAGAACTAGATACTTCTAATTTTCATTTTCATTAATTGGGTACTGGGATCTTTTTTTAATTAAAAAATTCAGTTAAATATTCCTGCTTTTTTTTTTTTCTTGAGACAGGGTCTTGTTCTGTCTCCCAGGCTGAAGTGCAGTGGCACGATCCTGGCTTACTGCAACCTCTATCTCCCAGATTCAAGTGATTCTCCCACCTCAGCCTCCAGAGTATCTGGGACTATGGGTCTGTGCCACCATGCCCAGCTAATTTTTGTATTTTTAGTAGAGACAGGATTTCACCATGTTGGCCAGGCTGGTCTCGAATTGCTGACCTCAAATGATCTGCCTGCCTCGGCCTCCCAAAGTGCTGGGATTACAGACATGAGCCACTGTGCCCAGTCTCAAGTGTGTGTGAAAGAATTGGAAGGAGATACCTTGGAAATATTAGGAGATTATTTCTGGATGAGTAGAACTTTTTTCTTTATCCTTCTGAATTTCCCAAATTTTCTATTAAAGTAAAAGTAGCTAAGGTAAGAAAACAGTTGTTAAGCTTCTATTATTGTAATACCCAAGTGAAAAAAATACATTTGCCATTCACAGCTGTCTAGGTAGCTTTCCTAGATGACCGAATTAGGCTGCATGTGTTATGTGCAGGCCTTGGCTTTGCTCTTTGCCGAAACAGTGACTGCTGTTCTAAGAGCTCTCAAAGCACCGTTGGACTGTGCTCTGTTTTGAACAGGTTATTGGAGTACCGGTTGGGTCTGCTTTACCTTCAACAGTGAAGCAGGCTGTGGCGATCAGTGGTGGCCAGATCCTGGTAGCCAAGGCCAGCTCCTCTGTCTCCAAAGCAGTTGGTCCAAAGCAAGTTGTGACCCAAGGAGTCGCCAAAGCAATTGTGAGTGGAGGTGGAGGAACCATTGTTGCTCAGCCAGTGCAGACCTTAACCAAGGCTCAGGTCACTGCCGCTGGTCCTCAGAAGAGTGGATCCCAGGGTTCAGGTAAAATGGGTCCTTACTGGGAGCTCTTTCAGCAGCAGCTCTGTCCGAAATTTCCTTTGCTAGTGACTTTATTTGCTATTTGATCTTCTCTAGGAAAGCCTAGTTAGGTCAATGCTATAAGACGTGTATTAAAATGTTTGTTCTTTTTCATGGGACATTTCACATGAAGGTCTGTATTTAGCTTTAAGTTCACACACACACACACACACACACACACACACATTTCTCAGTACTGTGGGGGACTGGTTCCACAACCCCCTGCTGCTGATAGCAAAATCCACAGATGCTTGAGTCCCCTCTGTAAAATGCTGTAGGTGTACCTCTCATCATCTCTAGGTTATTTTAATACAGAATAACAATGTAAATGCTATGTAAATAGTTGTTACATTGTATTATTTAAGGAATAATGACAGGAAAAAATCTGTACCTGTTCAGTACAGATGTACTCATCTTTTTGTCTCTCAAATATACGAATATTTTTGATTTGAGGTGGGTTACATCCATGGATGTGAAATCCACAGATACAGAGGGCTAACTGTACTTGCCAGTTAGGAGCACAGATTTCGCCTAACTTTGACTTAAATGGGGGTAAATATGTATTCCTCCATAGGTAGGGTAATTATTTCATTAATCATCCAAGACACAGTACTTTTGACAGTAAAAAGAGTCACTGTTAATAATTATAATGGGACAGGTGTAACCTAGAACTGTCCTAGGCAGAAGCAGGACATACGATCACCCTACTTATATTCAGATATAGAGAGTCTCAGGCAGGCTCTTCGGGCTATAAATTGTTTTCTAATTAGCAAGATATTTAAGAATATCAGCCTTTAAAGCATTGTGCATCTGGAACACTCTTGAGTTTACTGTTGGTGTTCTAAAATAAGATTTTATTGCCTCATATTTTAATTTTAGAGAGAGTGTTGCCCTTAGTTTCAATTTATCTTACCATTTTTTCTCCTTTTTTTCTCCTTTACTATTTTAGTAATGGCAACGTTGCAGCTGCCAGCCACTAATTTGGCCAACTTGGCAAATTTGCCTCCTGGCACTAAACTCTACCTAACTACAAACAGCAAGAACCCTTCAGGAAAAGGAAAGCTGCTGCTGATCCCTCAAGGAGCCATCCTGCGGGCTACAAACAATGCTAGTTAGTGAAACCATTGGGTTGAATCATTTGACTCTCGGTTCTCTGTGTGCCTTCATCCCGTCCACCTGAGGGCAGTTCTTTCTTTTTCAGGAAGCGTTTCTGTAACTGTGTTGGGTGGTATAATGGTAGCATTTGCCCAAATGGATTTAACAGAAGTGATAATTTAACCAAAAGTGGGTTTGCTCCTCAGAGTTTGGGGTTAGGGATGAATCACACTGGAGAGAGTTGGCTCGTGAGGCTGTTGAGAGAAAGCTGTCTACGCGCACCATGAATGAAGTGGTGTCCGAAAACTACCTGGCAATACCTGAGGGAAGATCCAGCTACTTACAGAAGCTGGAAGTCTATTTTGTGGGATAGGTTGGCAGAGGATTGGAATCACATGTGTCCGTTTGGCTTCACTTAGATCAGGGGTCTCCCACCCCGGAGCTGCACAGCAGAAGATGAGCAGTGGGCAAGGGAGCATCACTGCCTGAGCTCCGTCTCCCATCAGATCAGTGGCAGCATTAGATTCTCATAGAGGCGTGAACCCTGTTGTGAGCCTCACGCTCCTTGCTCTTTATGAGAATCTAATGCCTGATGATCTGAAGTGGAACTGTTTCATCCTAAAACCACCCTCCACCTCCTGCCCCAGTTCATGGAAAAATTGTCTTCCATGAAACTGGTCCCTGGTGCCACAAAGCTTGGGGACAGCTGTTTTGGATGTATTCCTTGCTTCCAGGTTTGGAGACGGAAAGAGAAATGTAGATTCTACCAAGGTGTGTCTGTCTTAAAGCCCCGTGGAAATGAGGCAGTTCATGTATAGTTACAGAAACTTTTGCTTTGACACAGAGAGAAAAACAATTTGGGCAGTCTTGTAAAGGATAAGATGTAAGGAAATTATTTCCTTCTGAATTAGAAGTAGAAGGGTACAGCAGTCAGAGTCATTAGAAGTTAACCACCTTTGCCAAAATGCAGTGTCAGCTAATCATCCTTGCGTTCATTGACTGTGATGGGTCATTTCCATGCTCACTTTGGTTATTTTTTCCTCATACCTGTGCAGTGATATGTCCAAAAGTTAAACATGTAAGAAAAGGACAGTGTAAATATTTCAAAAGTCATCCAGTGAGCTACTTAGATTCTTGTGATATCCTTGGGATGAAAATAAACCATCAGGAAGGAAGCTTTTCCAATAATTACTGGAATGAAGCTGGAGAAGGAAATTGAAGTTAATATTTGTTGAGTGAATATTTATAGTCCAGGTAGTTCATATGCCTTATCTTACCAAAAGAGAAGTAAAAAGAATTGAAGGCTTTGAGGTGGGATTTGAAAGGCAAAGAAGAATGGGGTCCTGTAGTCATTGTAAATGAAGGAAACTCTTCATTTTTCCCAAGGGAAAACCTTAACAGTTGTTAAGCTTCTATTATTGTAATACCCAAGTGTAAAAAATACATTTGCCATTCACAGCTGTCTAGGTAGCTTTCCTAGATGACCGAATTAGGCTGCATGTGTTATGTGCACGCAGGGGAGACCACATCAAGTACTGTAAAGTTACGCTAAATTCCAGCAAGTCACTGACATCGAGTCAGATGCCTAAAAGTTGGGAAGCACCTACCTGACCACATTTAAGAGTTGATTAAAATACGTGGCTAGAAAATGTCAGTAGCAAGCCTTCTCGATCTCCCATGACCACGTCAAAATATCTTCATTGTGCTCAGAGTCGAAATACAGTCAGCTGCCATTCCATTGAAAGGAAATAGATTTTGATCTAAAATCTAGAAGTTCTCCTCACTCTTGTCACAGGATAGGTAGATGACAGAAAAGAAGGAGGAAAATGAGAAGGGAGAAGGAATGACACTAAAAGGGAACATCTCTCTAGGCTCATTTGTTTTTTCTGTTAAAACTTTACTGCATACTTTTGATGATGTTGCTGTCATTCACTGTATTTTTAGATCTCCAGTCTGGCTCAGCTGCCGCTGGGGGGAGTGGTGCCGGAGGAGGAGTAGGAAGTGGAGGCGGTGGCAGTTGTGGAGGCGGCAGTGGAGGAGGAGGAGCAGGCGGAGCAGGAGGAACTCAGAGCACCACCGGCCCTGGAGGAATAGCTCAGCACCTGACTTACACATCTTACATCCTCAAGCAAACTCCCCAGGTCTGGTTATCTGTAACTGATATTTTAAATCATTTAGCTATTTGATAATGACACTTAATTATAATTAATTTACCTTTACAGCTCCGGGATCAGGGTTCAATACTAACACTTTAGCTATGTTATCTATATTTCTATCTTGGCCAGATGTGGTAGCTCGTTCCTGTAATCCTAGCACTTTGAGAGGCTGAGGCGGGTGGATCAATTGAGCCCAGGAGTTTGAGACCAGCCTGGGCAACATGGCGAAACCCCATCTCTACTAAAAATACCAAAATTAGCTGGGTGTGGTGGTGTGGGTCTGTAGTCCCAGCTACTCAGAAGGCTGACATGAGAGGATTGCTTGAACCCAGGAGGTGGACGCTGCAGTGAGCCAAGATTGCGCCACTGCACTTCAGCCTAGGTGACAGAATAAGAATCTCAAAAAAAAAAAAAAAAAAAAAAAAAACTATATCTTTTTTTGCTTGCTTTGAGAGAAGAGGAAATAGAGGTTGAGAAAGACTTTAGTAACTTATCCAGCATCTTCCTGCTAAGCTAATGGTAGAATTTGAGTTTAAGCCAGATGCGGTGGCTCACGCCTGCATTCCCAGCACTTTGGGAGGCCGAGGTGGGCAGATCACCTGAGGTTAGGAGTTCAAGACCAGCCTGGCCAACATGGTGAAATCCTGTCTACTAGAAATACAAAAATCAGTGGGGCATGGTGCTGTGCACCTGTAATCCCAGCTACTCGGGAGGCTGAGGCAGAGCAATCACTTAAACCTGGGAGGTGGAGATTGCAGTGAGCCGAGATCGCTCCATGGCACTCTAGCCTGGGCAACAGAGTGAGACACTGTCTCAAAAAAAAAAAAAAAAGAATTTGGGTTTAAACCCTGATCTTCCTGCCTTAAAGAAAGATTTCTACTATGCTAATTGCCTCCCAAATCCATGAGGTAATAAACAGTATTCATAGAAGGGAGTGATAAGGAGGCAGCATCAAGTTGTAATATTTAAGAGTTAGGTTAGATTTGATGAGGAACGGGTTTCCTCCTCTTGTCACTGAAGCCTTGGCTCTTTTCTAAGGAAAGTAATAGAATTTTGGTTCCAGATGTTCTTATTGAGAAAGGTAGTTATCAGTTTGAATGATTAAATCCAGCTTTGAGGACTAAATTGCAAAACTAGAGTTTCCAGTAGGCTGCTCTGTAACTATGGTGCAAAGTTTGAGAAGTGGGGAGAACTATTAGAAGAGACACTTAGAGTACAACTATTCTTTTGGATTATTTTGCCTACATTGCAGAATTAAAGGGGAGAGCATTGTAGCTTGTAACATGGAGTGTTACATGTGATTTAAGGGATCAGAACAGTGCACTTGAATTTAAGAAATTACTGGTTGGTTCTTTGTATTTTCTTTCTAACTTAGGGCACATTTTTAGTTGGCCAGCCATCACCCCAGACTTCTGGAAAACAACTCACCACTGGGTCAGTAGTCCAAGGCACACTGGGAGTTAGCACATCTTCTGCACAAGGACAACAAACGCTAAAAGTCATCTCTGGACAGAAAACCACGTTGTTTACACAGGTAAATACACCCATGCACACACCCCAAATATGTGATGATTGTGGCATTTATTTACATATTTACATGTAGTTTCTCTCTTTTCACAAAGAAATTAAGGTTGCATAAGAAAATGAACAATAAGGCCGGGCATGGTGGATCACACCTGTAATCCCAGCACTTTGGGAGACTGAGGCGGGCAGATTGCCTGAGGGTGGGAGTTGAAGACCAGCCTGGCCAACTTAGTGAAACGCTATGTTTTTAGTACATAAATTTTGTACTAAATTTATGTGCTAAATTTCTCCTGGGCAGGAGAATCACTTGAACCCAGGAGGCAGAGGTTGCAGTGAGCCAAGATCATGCCACTGCAGCAGTGGTTCATTGAGGCCTGTAATCCCAGCACTTTGGGAGGCCGAAGGCAGGTGGATCACCTGAGGTTGGGAGTTCGAGACCAGGCTGACCAACATGGAGAAATTCCATCTCCACTAAAAATACAAAATTAGCCGGGTGTGGTGGCTAATTTTGTAATCTTGGCTACTTGCGAGGCTGAGGCAGGAGAATTGCTTGAACCTGGGAGGTGGAGATTGCAGTGAGCTGAGATTGTACCACTGCACTCCAGCCAGGGCAACAAGAGCAAAACTCCATCTCAAAAAAAAAAAAAAACCAAAAATTATATAGAAAAACAAAAATCTTGAGGTTTGGGAAAATATAAGTATAATGAGAAAATTAAGGCCATAGGGGTTATTCTGATATGCACACAGTTAAGATATCTTGCATAGTTAATAAAATCTAGGTATAAATTTGATAACAAAGGCAAAATGAGAAGCATGGTCAGTTTTAAAGTCAGACTATTTGTGAGAGTGAAAAAACATGTATTTCTTTAGAAGAAACAAAGCTTTCTTGGCACTTTGTTGTAAAAATTTCTCCAGAGGGACTTCACATAGAAGACTCAGAATGGGCCAGTTTAAGCTACAGTATCCAGACAGTGAGTGCTGCAGTGGGCTTGGTTTACATTTCTGTAGTATTCTTTAGCATAAGCCAATAATGACAAGGAATTTTAACTGGGTGAGGGATACCATCGTCATTTATAGGAGGATCCTATACCTAGATAAAATATACAAATGAAACAAACAAAAAAGCACAGAAGGATATAGGCATACAACATGATATCATTCATCAAAAATAATGCATTTTCTGTGTCTATATTTAGATCAGAATGTGGAATGAATATTAGATTTTTATCAAATGCTTTTTCTGGCTTTTCTTTTTGAGTTTGTTAATATGGTAAATTGCATTCATGGATGTTTCAAATGTTAAACCGGCCCTACATTCCTGGGAGGAAGCTCACTTGGTTGTCATGTATTATCCTTTATTAATATATTGTTGGATTTAGTTTGATAAAATTCTTTAGAATTTTTCCAAGGGATATTGGTCAGTAGTTTTCTTAGTAATTGCTATCTAGTTTGGTAATACTGGCCTCATAAAATGAAGTGGAAGCTTTTCCTTCCTTTCTCTATATTAGAGAAATTTATATAGAATTGGTACTATTTCTTAACTGTTTAGTTGAATATACCAGTAAAAGCCATATTGGCCTGGAGTTTTCCTAATTGAGAAGGTTTTTATACTACAGTTTAAAACTACAGTTTCAGTTTATTTACCAGATATGGGACTGTTCAGGTTATTTCTTTTCTTTTCTTTTTTGTTGAGATGGAGTCTTGTTCGGAGTCAGGCTGTGGGCAGTGGCGCGATTTGAGCTCACTGCATCCTCTGCCTCCTGGGTTCAAGTGATTCTCCTGCCTCATCCTCCCGAGTAGCTGGGATTACAGGTGCCCGCCACCATGCCCTGCTAATTTTTATATTTTTAATAGAGATGGGGTTTCACCATGTTGGCCAGGCTGGTCTCAGACTCCTGACCTCAGGCGATCTACTCACCTTGGCCTCCCAAAATTCTAGGATTTTGGGCACAAGCCACCACACCCAGCCCTTGTTTTCATTCTTGCTTTTGGTATTGACGTGTCTTCTCTTTTTATTGATCAGTCTAGTTAGAGGTTTATCAATTGTATTGATCTTTTTGGATTACCAGCATTTGGTGTCCTGATTTCCTTTTTGTCAGATGGATGTCCTTACCCACGTCAAACAGATCCAAGGCCCACGCTTCACTGTAGGCAGTTCTTTTAAATCGTCCTGATTTCAGACTTGTTTGTGTTGAAGCCGGTGCGCAGGTGAGACAGTTACTGTTGCCCTTCCCTTCTTGCAGGGACTGGCTGTCTTTCTTCTCCAGGTTACTTGGTTACTTTGAGATTTCAGCCCTCAAATATGTTTCAGAAAAATCAGATTTTGTAGTGTATCCAGCCTTTTCTTGTTAGGGTAGGAGCAACATGCTTTACAGTCTTCTGTTTCCTATGTGGAAGCAAAAGTCCCTGACCAACGGATTTTAACTTAACAGAGAAAACTTTATTTATTTTTATTTTTTTGTTTTTTTACCTTTCCGACTTGAGATTTAACAGAGAAGACCTTAAATTGCGGTGGTTTCAGGTTACATAATACAACTAAACTTGAAGAAGCTTCCACTTGTTTAGCTTTAGCATAGCATCAGATAAACCTAACAACAGTATTTGAAAGAGCTGTTAAAGTACTCTTCCCTTTTCCAGCTACATATGTGTGTGTATCTCAACACAGCAAGCGCCACAGGAAGGAGGAGGCGGGGGCGCAGGGCCTGGAGAGTGCTAGAGCTGAGCAGAGCTGGCTGCTCTTGCCGCAGCACCCAGCATGCCACCCTTCTGGTTGCCTCGAGCTTCTGCCGTCTCCAGATGTGGCGCAGATCTCCAGCGCTGTTTCCATGCTCTGTGGCAGATTCTCCCAGCATGTCCTGCAGAAGGCTTTTACCACGTGGTGAGGCTTTCTTCTGCAGCCTCTTGTCTGTTTTTCATAGCTGCTTGTCCACTGTTGGGCTCTTCAACTATTTTTTGAACGCAACCAGTAGAATACATTTATTTATTTGTGTCTTTTCTATTTTTTCGGATTTGGTGCTGGGAGGAGTATTGCTGTCCACAGTGAAGATAAAATGGCACAAGTGTTTATGCAGTGAACTCTGTGGCAGCAAAATACATGAAGTGCAAAGACTTAGGCATATGAGGAGAATTTGATAAAACCACAGTCACAGAGAAGAATTTTAACATGTCTCTCAGCATTTAGCTAATCAAATGGATAAATCTTTTTGCATTATAAAGGATTTGTATTGAAATAACACTACTAACAGGCTTAATTCTGTATCATTGAGATACACATTTTGCTTGTATGTCTATGGAACTTTAACAGATTTCTTGGCCAGAAAGAGAATCTCTTAGCATATTTCAAAAGTAGCATTTAATGTGCTTCATTCTGTTACTCAATAAAGTCGAATCAGTAACAATGACCAAAAAACTTTAAAATACTCTTCTAAATTCTTGGATCAAGACAATCCAAATAAATTATGGATGATTTAGCTGTTAATACAAATGACAGTTTTATTAGGGTTCTCCAGAGAAATGGAACTAATAGAACACATATATATATTGAGAGGAAATTTTTTACGGGAATTGGCTCATGTGATTGTGGAGACCAAGAAGCCCTACGTTAAGCTGTTAGCAGGCTGAGGATCAGGAGAGCTAGTGGCAGATTCAGTCTGATTGGCCTGAGAACCGGCAGGGGTGGGAGTGAGGGGCACACCAGTGTTAAGTCCCAGAGTCTTAAGGCCCAAGAACCAGGAGCTCTGATGTCTAAGGGCAGGAGAAGACTGATGTCTCAGCTTCAGAAGAGAGAGAGAGAGAGAATTCGCCCATTGTCCGCCTTTTTGTTCTATTCAGGTCCTTGACAGATTGGATGATATCTGCCCACGTTGGTGAGGGCAGATCTTCTTTACTCTGTCTACTGATTCAAATGCTGGTTTCTTCCAGAAGTAATATTTTATCAGGTATCTGGGCATCCCTCAGCCCACTCAAATTGACATAAAATTAACCATCACAGCAGTACTTCATATTAAAACCTATGGAAACAAACCAAATCATGCTCAAGAAAATTCAAAGCTTTAAATGCGTTTTACTTTTAGCCCCGCAGCCTTTAAGATATAATAAAATAATGCATAGACTGTAAGTGTACTGTTCGGTGAGTTTTGACAAATTTATTTATTCATGCAACCAGTATCACAATAAAGATATAGGATAGTTTTATCACTCTTAAAACATTCCATGGGCTAGGCACCATGGTTCCTGCCTGTAATCCTAGTATTTTGGAGGGCTGAAGCAGGAGGATCACTTGAGCCCAGGAACTTGAGATCAGCCTGGGTGACATAGGGAGACCTCGTCTCTACCAAAAAAAAAAAAAAAAAAAAAAAAAAAAAAAAAAAAAAAAAACTGGGCATGGTGGTACATGCCTGTGGTTCTAGCCATTCGGGAGGCTGAGGTGGGAGGATGGCTTGAGCCTGGGAATTTGAGGCCACAGTGAGCCCTGCTCTCTGCTCTCCAGCCTGGGTGATAGAGCAACACCCTGTCTTTAAAGAAAAAAAATTATTTTCCTATGAGCCCTGCTCTCTGCTCTCCAGCCTAGGTGATAGAGCAACACCCTGTCTTTAAAGAAAAAAAATTATTTTCCTATCACTGTTTCTCTCTTTCTTTCACCATAGATTGGCTTTTGTCTTTCTTGAACTTCATATCATTGGAATTATATAGTATGTAGTCTTTCATGTCTAGCTTCTGTTATTCACCATAATGGTTTTGAGATTTATCCATATGTGTAATAGTTTATTTTTTTTCTTGAGTTATTCTATTTTTGTTTGTTTTTTGTTGTTGTGTGTGTGGTTTTTTTGAGACAAGAGTTTTTGTTGTTGTTGTTGCCCAGGCTGGAGTGCAATGGCATGATCTCAGCTCACTGCAACCTCCACCTCCCTAGTTCAAGCAGTTCTCCTGCCTCAGCCTCCCAGGTAGGTGGGATTACAGGCACCTGTCACCACACTCAGCTAATTTCTGTACTTTTAGTAGAGACAAGGTTTCACTATGTTGGCCAGACTGGTCTCGAACTCTTGACTTCAGGTGATGCACCTGCCTCAGCCTCCCAAAGTTCTGGGATTACAGGTATGATCCACCATGCCCAGCCAGTTACTCTGTTTTTGTTCCATGACTCCACTTTCCTGTTAATGGACGTTTGGATTATTTCCGTTTGTTTTTGTTTGTTTGTTTTTTGCTGTTGTGAATAAAACTGCTATAAACATTCTTATACAGATCTTTTTGTTCAGAACAGCCTGATCATAGGGTAGATATATGTTTATTAGAAACTGACAAATGGTTTAGTAAAATGATTGTCCTGTTTGACTATCCCAAAGTAATATGAAGAAGTTCCATTTACTCTATATCCTCAGCAACACAGGCGATTGTCATTCTTTTTCATTTTAGACATTGTTGTGAGTGCAAAGTCATATCTTCTTGTGGTTATTATTTGCATAAAGCTCCACTGCAAATTATGCCATGGCTATTTCTTGTGGAATCTAGTCATAATTTCTTCAGATACTGCTAGCTGTGTGACACTGGTAAAGTCACTGAGCTTAAATTAATCTCTTCGTCGCTAAGACAGGACTAAAGTTCACTAATCTAACAGTGAAAATAGTGACTTATGATGATGTAAGATGTGTACAAGTGCTTTCTGTTCTTCTTGGCACATGGTAAGATCTCAGAAACTGGTAAATGGTGTCTATTTGTGGAGTGCATTAATTTGTGACACTAAGCAGTCCTTTAGATCAGATTTCAGCAAACTATGGCCAAGGCTTCCTGTTATTGTTGTTGCTGCTGTTTGTTTTTTTTATAATTTCAGCTTTTTTTTTTTTTTAGATTCAGGAGGTACATGTGCAGGATTGTTACATGGGTATATTGCATGATGCTGAGGTTGGGGGCATGACTGATCTTGTCATCCAGGGAGTGAGCATAGTACCGGATAGTTTTTTAACCCTTCCCTCTCTGCCCCCTCTAGTATTCCCCCGTGTCTAACTGTGGCCATCTTTGTGTCCACATTTACCCGATGTGGCATTTGGTTTTCTGTCCTGCATTAATTCACTTTGGATAATGGCCTCCAGTTGCATCTGTGTTGCTTCAAAAGAAATTATTTCTTATCTTTTCATGGCTGTGTAGTATCCTGTGGTGTATACAGTGCACCATTGAAGGGTACCTAGGTTGATTCTATGTCTTTGCTACTGTGAATAGTGCAGTGATGGACATAGGAGTGCATGCCTCTTTTTGGTAGAATGATTTATTTTCTTTTGGATATATACCCATAGATTGCTGAGTCATATGGTAGTTCTGTTTCAAGTTTTTTGTTTTGATTTTGAGACAGGGTTTTATTCTGTTATCCAGGCTGGAGTGCAGCAGCCTCGACCCTGTCTCTAAAAAAATTTAAAAGGCTGGGCATGGTGGCTCACACCTGTAAGCCCAACACTTTGGGAGGCTGACGCGGGCGGATCACCTGAGGTTGGGAGTTCGAAACCAGCCTGACCAACATGGAGAAACCTCGTCTCTACTAAAAATACAAAATTAACCAGGCGTGGTAGTGCATGCCTGTAATCCCAGCTACTTGGGAGATTGAGGCAGGAGAATTTCATGAACCTGGGAAGTGGAGGTTGTGGTGAGCCAAGATCACACCATTGCACTCCACCCTGGGCAACAAGAGTGAAACTCCATCTCAAACATAAAATAAAAAATAGGTAATTTGTAAGTGGTTCTCCAGTACTAAAATGCTAAGCCTATATCTAATTTAGAAGACCGTTAACTTACCCATTTAAATCTGGCCCTGTCTAGGGTTGATTTTCATGTTTAAAGATTATACATACATTTAAGAGCACATTGTAATCAATTATTTTGAAAACAACTGACCTATTATCTTTGAAGACACTGCTGCCAAATAGTAACTTGCACGTGCATTTATTTGCTTGTTCTATATTAGGAATGAAGGGATATTTACAGGTGAAAGGTCATAAAATTTAGAGCTTGTTTGAAAGGTGCATAAACACTTCATGTAGGTTCGATTGGTAAGACTTTTTTGGATATTCTCCAGTTCTTGGACGTATCTCAACTGTCAATAAGAAGTGAGTTATGCCCATTATCCAAGGCAGCGTTATTCCTTCTGCTCTTTTTGTTTCTGCAGGCAACCCATGGAGGACAGGCATCTCTAATGAAAATATCTGATAGCACCTTGAAGACTGTGCCAGCCACCTCACAGCTCTCAAAGCCTGGAACCACGATGCTGAGAGTAGCCGGAGGGGTTATCACCACTGCCACTTCCCCGGCTGTGGCCCTCTCAGCAAACGGTCCTGCGCAACAGGTGAGAAATAGCATATCAGTAGAGAATCCTAATGAAACATCAAAGTGCTATAAATACAAGGAAGATTCAGCAGGCACACCAGTGGACCTTTTTAAAAACACTGAACTATTAACTTTAAAAAAAAGAAAGAAATATTCACATACCGTCAAAGTCCCCATTTTGTGGTATACAATTCAGTAGTGTTTGTTAATATTCACATGGCTGTGCAACTGTCATCATCATCATCTAATCCCAGAACATTTTAGCATCCAAGAAGGAAGCCCAATACCCACCAGCAGTCACCCCTTTCCACCTTTCCTGTAGTTCTAGGCAACTGCTGACCTACTTTCTCTCTGGATTTGCCAATTTCAGACATTTCATATAAAGGGAGTCATTTTGGATCCGCTTCTGTTGCTTAGCGTTACTTTTCAGAGTTCATCCATGTTGTGGCTTACATCAATACTTTTTCCTTTTCATGGCTGGATCATACTCAGTTTGGCGGATATACCATATTTTGTTTATCCATTCATCAGTTGATGGGCACTTGGATTATTTTCTCCTTTCTGACTGTTGTGAATAATGCTGTAGTGAATATTTGTGTACACGTTTCTGTATAAACACGTTTTTATTTCTCTTGGCTGTATACCTAGGAATGGAGTAGCTAGATTGTATGGTAACTCTTTTTAACATTTTGAGGAACTGACAAAGTGTTTTCCCAAGTGGGTACATCATTTTCAATTCCCACCAGCAATATATGAGGGTTCCAGGTTTTCCACAAACTCACCCAGACTTGTTCTTCTCCATTTTTTTAAAACTTATAGCCATTGTAGTGGGTGTAAAGTAGTATCTCACTGTGATTTTCATTAGCAGTTCCCTGATAGTTAATGATATTGAGCATCTTTTTATGTATTTATTGACTATTTATATATCTTTTATCCATTTACATCCTTTGCCCATTTTTTAGTTGGTTGTCTTTTAATCATTGAGGTGTAGGAGTACTTTATATATTCTAGATATGTCTCTTACCAGATTTGCAAAAATTTTCTCACTCTTTGAGCTGTCTTTTCACTTTTTGATAGTATTGAATCACAAAAGTTTTTAATTTTGTTTTTCATTCCTTTTTAAACATTTTAAATGATTACTGGTACATAATGTAGATATTTACAGGGTACATGTGATATTCTGATGCAGGCATACAATGTGTAATAATTGCATCTGGGTAATTGGGGTATCCACGTCAAGCATTTATCATTATTTTTTAACCAACTCTCTTTTTTTGTTACTATAAAGTATACAAGAAATTAGTGCAAATTTTGGTCATCCTGTCGTGCTATCAAATCCTAGCTCTTACTCATCTGTTCTAACTATATTTTTGTACCCATTAACCATCCCCACTCCCTCCCTGTCTGCTGCTAGCCTTCCCACCTTCTGGTAACCGCCATTTCTTCTGTCTTCATGAGTTCAGTTGTTTTAATCGTTAGCTCCCACGCATGAGTAAGAACGTGTGAAACTTCTCTTTCTGTGCCTGGCTTATTTCACATAACATAATGTCCTCCAGTTCTAACCATGTTGCAAATGACAGGATTTCATTCTTTCTTATGGCTGAATAATATTGCATTGTGTATATGTACCACATTCTCTTTATCCATTCATCTGTTGGTGGACACTTACATTGATTCCGAATGTTGGCTGTTGTGAATAGTGCTGCAGTAAACATGTTGTGCAGAAATCGTATACTGATTTCCTTTCTTTGGGGGTATATACCTAGCAGTGGGATGTGGATCATATGATAGTTCTGTTTTTTGTTTTTTTTTCATTTAAAATATATTTTAAACTACTTTTGTTTTGGGGGGACTTTTTTTTTCTTTAAAGAAGAAGAAAAAAGATGAAAGAGAGAATGAAGAATAAAAGAGAAAGAGAAAGGGGAGAGAGGACAAGAAATGTGCTCTGTTGCTCAGGGTAGAATGTCATCTAAATATAGGTATTAAAGACCTCTTCTATGCCAATAATTACGCTTAACAATGGAGACAGGAAGGAATAAGGGAAGAAAATAACAAACAGCCAACCAATATTTCATTTAAATCTGTGGAATGCTATGCAATTACTGAGAAATGATTTACTTCCTATTATGCGGTCACTTTTGGAATAGGTGTGATATGATACTGAGAAAAATGTACATTTTGTGGATATGGGGTTGTGAGTTCTGTGAATATTTATTAAATTTACTTGTTCCAGGTCTGAGTTCAAATCGTGGATGTCTTTATTAATTTTCTGTCTCGTTGATCTGTCTAATATTGACAATGTAGTGTTGAATAGTCTTTGTTGCTAATATAGTCTATTTTATCAGGGCCGAAAATTGCAACTCCTGTTTTTTTTTTTTTTGCTCTCCATTAGGTTGGTGAATCTTCCTCCATCTCTTTATTTTGAGTCTTTGTGTGTCCTTGCATGTAAGATAGGTCTGGATACAGTGTACCGATAGATTTTAACTTTTTATTCAGTTTGTCTAACTGTATGCTTTGATTGGGGCATGTAATCCATTTAAATTTAGGATTAATATTGATATATGTGAGTTTAATAGTATCATTTGGTGCTAGCTGGCTGTTTTGCTCGTTAGTTGATGTAGATTCTTCATTATGGTAATACTCTTTGCCTTTTGGTAAGTTTTTGGGATAGCTGATACTGGATGTTCCTTTCTGTGTGTAGTGCTTCTTTCAGAAGTTGTTGTAAAGCAGGCCTGGTGGTGATGAAATCTCTGAGTTCTTGCTTGTTTGCAAAAAATTTTATTTTTCCTTCACTTGTGAAACTTAGTTTGGCTGGATATGAAATTCTGGGTTGAAAGTTCTTTTCTTTAAGGATGTTGAATATTAACCGCCACTCTCTTCTGGCTTGTAGGGTTTCTATTGAGAGATCTGTTGTGAGTCTGATAGGCTTCCCTTTATGGGTTACCTGACCTTTCTCTCTTGCTGCCTTTAGTATTTTCTCCTTTATTTCAAACTGAGTAAATCTGACGATTATGTATCTTGGGGTTGCTCTTCTTGAGGAATATCTTTGTGGTGTTCTCTGTATTGCCTGGAGTTGAGTATTGTTGTGCCTTACTAGGTTAGGAAAGTTTTTCTGGATAATATCCTGAAGAATATTTTCCAGTTTGGATTCATTCTCTTCGTCATATTCAGGTACACCTATCCAACGTAAATTAGGTCTTTTCACATAGTCCCATATTTCTTGGAGACTTTGCTCATTCCTTTTTACCCTTTTTTCTCTAATCTTGTCTTCTCTTTTCATATCAAGTTGGTCTTCGACCTCTGATATCTTTTCTTCTGCTTGATCAATTCGACTGTTAAAACTTGTGCATACTTCGTGGATTTATCTTATTGTGTTTTTCAGCTCCATTAATTCATTTATGTTCCTCTCTAAATTGTCTATTCTCGTTAGCATTTTATCAAACCTTTTTTCAAAGTTCTTAGTTTCTTTGCATTGGGTTAGGACATGTTCTTATAGCTCACAGAAGTTTCTTATTATCCACCTTCTGAAGCCTGATTCTGTTAATTCATGGCACTCGTTTTCCATTAGGCCTTGTTCCATTGCTGATGAGGAACTGCCATCCCCTGTAGAAGGAGAGGCATTCTGATTTTGGGTGTTCTCAATCTTTTTGCGCTGGTTTCTTCCCATCTTTGTGGATTTATCCACCTGTCGTCTTTGTGATTACCGACTTTCAAATTAGGTCTCTGAGTGGACGTCCAGCTTGTTGATTTCCAGCGCCAGAATCTATGTAATTTTCACTGTGGCAACCCGCAACGCCGGCTGAAACAGTGGCATTGAGATTCGTGGTGCTTTTCTGCCCGGAAGTCTCCGGTCTGGCTTTCCTCTTCAGTCCCTTTTTCAATCAGCTGAATGGGCGACTCTGCCTTCCTGGAGCTACAAACATCATCCAAAAGGACACCCAGTCCCATTTACTCCACACCAAGAACCGCCACACTGAGGCGCCGGCAAAACAGCCACGTCAGCCAAAAGGGTCATGCTGGCGACCCGTGGGGCTCTCCGCTGGGAATCTCCTGGTCCATGGGCAACAAAAATTCATCTGGAAGTTTGGCGTCCACTCGTTGTCTACACTTTCACTGGGAGCTGCAATCCTGAGCTGCTAGTAATCGGCCATTTTGGATCTCTATCCTCTGTTTTCAGTTTTTTGAGGAACCTCTATACTGTTCTCTATAGTGGTTGTACTAACTTATATTCCCACCAACAGTGTTCGAGGGTTCCCTCTTCTCCACATCCTTGCCAGCCTGTCTTTTGGATGAAAGCCATTTTAACTGGGGTGGGATGATTTCTCATAGTTTTGATTTGTGTTTCTCTGACAATTAATGATGTTGAGCATTTTTTTATATACCTGTTGGGTCACTTATGTGTCTTCTTTTGAGAAATATCTGTTCAGATCTTTTGCCGACTTTCAAATGATATTATTTGGCTTTTTTCTATAGCGTTATTTGAACTTCTTATATATTTTGATTATTAATTCCTTGTCAGATGTGTATGTAGTTTGCCAGTATTTCCTCCCATTTGTGGGTGGACTGTTTGTTGATTGTTTTCTTTGCTATGCAGAAGCTTTTTAAGTTGATGCGAACCTATTTATTCCGTTTTGTTTTGCCTTAGCTTTTGAGGAATTAAGAAATCTTAGTCCAGACCAATGTCCTGGAGAGTTCCCCTGATGTTTTCTTATAGTAGTTTCATGGTTTGATGTCTTAGATTTAAGTCTTTTATCCATTTTGATTTGATTTTTGTGCATGGTGAGAGCCAGGGGTCTAGTTTCATCCTTCTTCATAAAGATACCCAGTTTTCTCAGCACAAGTCTTTAATTTTAATAAAGTCCCAATTTACCTATTTTTCTTTTATTGCTTATTCTTTTGATGTCATATCTGAGAAACCATTGCCTCATTCAAAGCCACAAAATTCAAGCCTATGTTTTCTTCTAAGAGTTTTATACATTTAGCTCTCATATTTAGGTCTCAGATTCATTTCAAGTTAATTTCTGTACATGGTGTGAAATGGACACCAAACTTTTTTTTTTTATGTAAATATCCAGTTGGCCTAGCAACATTTGTTGAAAAACCATCTCTCAATTGTCTTGGAAGCCCACGGGCTTGAATGATGACTTGACTTCTCAAGCTTTGTCTCCTGCAGCTGCTACTTTTCCTCCTGCGCCTCTTCACTAGTCAGACCACTCTGCTCTGCAGTCCTTGAACATACAATATTCTTTCGTGCCCCACCAACTTTCTACATACCCTCTTCTGCCAAGAAACACTAAAATTCATTTTTAGTCCATGTGTATGTTCTGAGAATATATCCTCCTAGTTTTTTAGTGATGCAGTTGCCTCTTGTAAAGGTATATAATAGGTGGTGATTTTTAAAAATATGATCACCCTGTGATACCTCCTTGTTTTAAATTTTTAAAATTATCTTGTTCCACGAAATGTAAAAGTATAGATACCATTGAACTAGAGAAGTAATATTTTGTAAATGGCATGGCACTTAATAAATAGTCACAGATAATATTTACTGTGTGTGCTGTGTGGCAGTCACCGTTCTCGGTCAGTGATGCTGCTTTCTTCCTGAATTGTGTTGTTTCTGGCCCCATGGGTGAGCAGTCTGAGGGAACGGCTCCCATGTGTTCATCTACTGTCAGTTCTGTGACGAAAACTTCTGGGCAGCCGCAAGTGTGTGTGAGCCCGGCCACCATGGGGACCTGCAAGGCTGCCACCCCCACCGTCGTCAGCACCACGTCCCTCGTGTCCACACCAAACCCCATCTCTGGGAAAGCCACAGTGTCAGGTGAGTTGCATTGTGGTATTATTTCTTTTTCTTTTCTCTCATAGGGCTGGAATATTTTCGGAAGGTTGGTTGGTTTGTTTGAGACAGGGTCTCTCTGTGGCGCTTGAGCTAAGAGTGCAATACCACAATCTCAACTGACCGCAACCTCTGCCTTCCAGGCTCAAGCCATCCTCCCGCCTCAGCCTCTTGAGATCTGGGACCACAGGCGTGTGCCACCACACCCAGCTAATTTTTTATATTTTTGGTAGAGATGGGGTTTCATCATGTTTCCCGGGCTGGTCTCGAATTCCTGAGCTCAAGCAATCCACCTGCCTTGGCCTCCCAAAGTGCTGGGATTACAGGTGTGAGCCACTGTGCCCAGCTATTTTTGGAGGGTCTTAAGCAATATTTTGTATAATAAATTGTTAAAAATAATTAACCCAGCAGCATTTTCTGAACATCTATCTTTTATATAAATTATTTTTGTTGCAAAATCTATGTATCAAATTTTGTCTGAGACTTTACATTATTATTTAAAAGTTATTATTTGAATTTTTAAATTTTGTAATAAACCCTTAGCCATGCAGAACCCTACTGGGTATTTTAGCTGTTTTTATAATGTAATTTTGTGGAGAGTCAAGAGTTTGCTTTCCTTAAAGTACTAATTTCTTTTTATCTATAATCTATTTTGAGTAGAATTCACTGTAAAACATAGACTTTTCTTTGCTTTCATAAACAAAGTATATAAAATATGTCTTAGCCTTGATGACTCCAAGTCATAATATTTCACATTAGTTGTTACCTTGGCCAGTGTCTGAGTGGTAGGCTAGAGATCCAGTAGGAAAGGTGGTGTCTTTGTGCCTGCACTAGAGGGCCTTGGAAAAGTGTACCTTGTACTTCTGAGTAACAGAGAGCACATGTCCTGAGGCCAGATTGCCTTAGTGGAAGTGATTTGCTTTTGCTTCAGTTTCTCAGCTGTAAATGAGATTGATGATAATACCTACTTCATAAGGTTGAGAGGTTTAAATGAGTTAGTAATATGTCAGTGCTTAGAATACTGTCTGATGTGTAGTGGCCATTATATAAACAATTGCCACTGCCATTATTATGTGTCATTTTTGTTGTTGGTCCATAATCCTTTATCTGCAATTCTAAAATCCCAAAAGCTGTAAAAACCAAAGATTTTATTTTTTTTTTTTAATTTTACTTTAAGTTCTGGGATACATGTGCAGAACGTGCAATTTGTTACATAGGTATACATGTGCCATGGTGGTTTGCTGCACCTGTCAACCCGTCATCTAGGTTTTAAGCCTTGTATACATTAGGTATCTGTCCTAATGCTCTCCCTCTCCTTGCCCTCCACCCCCCAGCAGGCCCCTGTGTGTGACGTTCCCCTCCCTGTGTCCATGTGTTCAACTCCCACTTATGAGTGAGAACATGTGGTGTTTGGTTTTCTGTTCCTGTGTTAGTTTGCTGAGAATGATGGCTTTGACTTCATCCATGTCCCTGCAAAGGACTCGAACTCATTCTTTTTTATGGCTGCAAGATTTTGTTTTTTTATAACTAATTTTAGGGCACAATTTGACCTCCATTGACAGCCTGTTTATATTACTTAATGTGAATATTTGTAAGCTTTGCCACAGAATATTGATGTATTTGATTACATCATGCTGTCTCAGCTGCCAGGAAGCTGATATAATATGTGGCTTTGCTTCTCAAACTTGAAAGATCAGTTTTGTTTTCATTTTTCTACAGTCCGGTACAGACGTATACTTCTGTGAAATGTAATAAAAATGTCGCAGCACTATTGAACCATTAAAGTTTCTAAACACTCTATATCTTGTTGCAGATTGATAACAGCCAGCATACCACTGGCACTGGTCTACAGGAAAAACTGAGTATCACCGAGATACACATGCACACGCATGCACACACGCGTGCACACGCACCCCTACTGCCTTTGGATAAGAGGTTGTGGATGATGTTGTCATTACTATTATCACTCTGTTCATCTGTAGCTCCAAACCAAGCCCCTGTGTCTTGTTTTTGGATAGAGAACAATTAAGGCTGATTATATTTTTCTCTTGATTTCTCCTTCCCTGTTAAAACTGACCAACTTCTAGTATAGGGAGTACTTGTTCTCTACTAACTGAATGTTGAATTTGAGGCCCTGTGTTGGACACTGGGGTAGAAATTGTAGAAATAAAAGGAGTGCTTATAAATAATGAATGCCCCTGCCCCCGTCTCTCTTCTGGTCATGTTTTTGGCATGCAGCAGACGAAGCCCCTGCTGTAAGTTCTGGTTGCCTGAGATGCTGCCGATGGAACTTCCTGTATCACATTTTCTTTTCTTGTCTTTCTTTCTCTTTTCTTTCTTCCTTTCCTTTCCTTTCTTTCTTTCCTTTGTTTTTGAGATGGAATTTTGCTCTTGTCACTCAGGCCGGAGTACAACGGAACAATCTTGGCTCACTACAACCTCTGCCTCCCGGGTTCCAGTGATTATCTGGCCTCAGCCTCCCGAATAGCTGGGATTACAGTTGTGCGCCACCACGCCTGCCTCATTTTTGTATTTTTAGTAGAGATGGGGTTTCACCATGTTGACCAGGCTGGTATTGAACTCCTGACCTAACGTGATCCATCCACCTTGGACTCCCAAAGTGCTGGGATTACAGGTGTGAGCCATGGCACCCGGCCCACATTTTCATGAAAGGATCAAACTGTTTCCTACTGTAACCAGCAGTTTTTCAATTAAGTTTTTTGTGTGCATCGTAAACTGCATTAAACAAGGTCTCATTGGGACAGAGGCTATGTGAGCAAGGGAGAGAGCAGGAGATTCCGTCAGCATGCAGAGCCTGTGTGGGGTGTTGGAACTTGGACTTCGACTCTGGAGGAAGCCACTGCAGGGTTTGAAGCTAAGGTGCACTATGATCTGCCTTACCGTTCGTTACACAGGAGCTTGGGTGCAGCATTGACAGTAAGCTCTGGGCAAAAGGTGGAAGCAGAAAATGGACCAAGAAGTAAACACTAAGAAACAAAAATGTATGATGGATCAGGGAACTCTGGCCAGATGAGAATTTTTCCCAGAAGTGAAGGGCATCAACTGCCAGTTTCAAAAGGTACAGTGTAAAGAAATTGAAAATTTCAGAAATTACGTTATCATTGAGCTTCCCAATGGCAGCACTAGAAGCTAGCATACTACTACTTTTCAAAATGCAAGAACATTACTTTCAGTCTAGAATTCTCTAGCCAAGGAGATCATTACAGAGTGAGGGTAGAACTATTTCTGGCAGGCGGAGTTTGAAATGTTTTTCTGTGTAGACTCTCCAAAGACATTCCTAGAATCTGTTTTACCAGAGTGAAGAAGTGTAAACCGAGAAAGAGGAAAATGGGAGATCCAGCATAGAAGGAAGGCAAAGTGAATTCCCAGGATAATGATGAAGGCATGAGAGTTTTGTGGCAAGCCCAGAAAGCAGCAGTCCAGATTGGCCCAGATCACAGAGCTCTGGGAGGGAAGCCTAATGTGAACATGAGACTCTCTAGGAGATTTGACTGAGGAGATCCATACTAAGCAGTGGCTTACAGACAGAGCTCTTGAAGGAGGTAGGATAACTTACAAAGACACTGCAATTAAACAGGAGGAAATTAACTCCAGAAAATAAAACAAAATCGTGGTATCACAGTGCACTTCTTTGGATTAATAGAGAACAGCATTGGAGTACAGATGGCCCTCAGTCTACAGTGGGGTTATGCCCCAGTCGGCCATTGTAAGGTGAAAATATCGTAAGTGGAAAGAATGCGTGGCTGGCCGGGGCTGTGGCTCGCTGCCGCTGCCCAGTGTCAGGAGAGAGTGCAGTCTACTGAGTGCCTGTCGCTTTCACACCGTGCCGAAGTCAAAACCTCCAAAGTCAACCATTGTAAGGAAACGTTTGTATAGGGAAGAAAGGGCATATAAGTGCCTTTAAAGGGGCACTTTTTAAGGCACTTATCCCTTTTTGGGCCCCACCTAGGGGCTAGATTTGACTTTGACTCTGGAGGAAGCCACTGAAGACCCCATCTAGGGTCTGGGTGTGGTGGCTCACACCTGTTATCCTAGCAGTTTGGGAGGCCAAGGCAATTGGATTGCTTGAGCTTGGGAGTTTGAGACAAACCTGGGCAACGTGGCAAGACCCCATCTCTACAAAAAATAAAATAAAAAATTAGCTGGGTATGGTGATAGTGCCTGTATTCCCGACTACTCAAGAGGCTGAGGTGGGAGGATCACTTGACCCTGGGAGGTCAAGGTTGCAGAGAGCCATGATCACATCACTGCATTGTAGCCTGGGTGACAGAGCCACACGTTGTTTCAAAAAAAAAAAAAAAAATCTACCCTAATACTAAATCAGTAGGTAAAATGAAAAATTGGTGAGTCAAGACCTACAGTGTTTACATTCCTTTTTAAATTATTTTTATTTTAGAGCAGAGTCTTGCTCTGTTACCCAAGCTGGAGTGCAGGGGTGTGATCATAGCTCATTGTAGCCTCTGAACTCTTGGGCTTAGGCTGTCTTCCCACCTCAGCCTCCCAAGTGGCTGGTACTACAGGGGCATGCCACCATACATGGCTAATTTGTTTTTTTTGTAGAGACAGGGATCTCGCTTTGCTGCCCAGGCTGATCTCAAACTTCTGGCCTCAACCAGTCCTCCCTTCCTGGCCTCCCAAAGTGCTGGGGTTACAGGTGTAAACTGCTGCACCTGGACATATTCTTCTACATATACTGAGATAAATATTAATAAAAAGAACCAAAAGGGTTAAAAGTGGATGTCACTAGGGAACTAGATGAAGATGGGAGGTGGAATGGGGGTTGGCTGTTTTTAGTTATAAGCCTTTTAGTACTTTTTAACTTTTCATCTGATCAGCATGCATAGAAATATGAAAATGTCAGATCATTGTTAAACTCCTCAAGATCACGTCTCAGGAAGTATTACTACCTGACTGATATAACACTCTTCTGTTCCAAAGAAAGATTTTGTTTATTTAAGGCCTTGTTTTAGAAAGTATTTAAGATTATTCCTTTCCTTAGCTCAAACCAACTTCTTTCCGGTGCCTTAAAGTATCTTTAGCCCCTGATGCTGGTTTTTTTTTGTTTTTGTTTTTGTTTTTTTGAGACAGAGTTTGCTCTTGTTGCCCAGGCTGGAGTGCAATGGTATGATCTGGGCTTACTGAAACCGGCTCCTGAGTTCGAGTGATTCTCCTGCCTCAGCCTCCCAAGTAGCTGGGGTTACAGGCAACCGCCACCACACCCAGCTAATTTTCTTGTATTTTAAGTAGAGATGGGGTTTCACGATGTTGACCAGGCTGGTCTTGAACTCCTGACCTCAGGTGATCTGCCCACCTCGGCCTCCCAAAGTGCTGGGATTATAGGCATGAGCCACCGCACCCGGCCACTGTTTTTAGGTATTTCTTAAAATGTTTTTGTATTGTTTGTGCCTCGGATGCTCCTTCACAGTAAAGGCCCTTCATGATTTTTTAAATGGCCCTCTGAATGCCTAGAACAGTTTTACCATGGAAATGGGAATATGGAAATCACCTTTAAAATAAAATGAGAGAAGGCGACCCTTTCTAAAACGATAGAGAACATCTGATGTTTGAAAAACAAGGGCTGCACGGAGCTAGGAAATGATAAGGTGTGGTGTGGAGACAGATGGACGTATTAGATATATAGGGACGGTGTGAAGGAGATGTGCATAAATTGGAACCAGATTAAAATGGACCCTGAAAGCTTGAAGCTAATTTTGGAAATGTGTTTTAGGCAGTCGGGAGCCAGCATAGGTTTTTAATTAGGAGAATGACAACGCTTCACATCAAAACATGGAATTGTATATCCAGAGCGATGTACAAAATCCAAAATTTTGTACATATCAGAGCTGTGTGCAAAACAAATAAATTGTCATAGAAAACAAACATGGAACATACTGTCTGAAAACATTAGTACTGATTATCTCTGCAGTAGGACCTTGGGTGACTTTTTCTTCTTTTTACTAGCAAAAATGTATTACTTCATTGTTGTGGGACAAGAGTACTTTAAATCATTATGGACAGGCATAATGGTTCACATCTAGAATCCCAGTGCTGAGCGGGAGTGGTAATCCCAGCACTTTGGAAGGCTGAGGCGGGTGGATCACCTGGTCAGGAGTTTAAGACCAGCCTGGCCAACATGGTGAAACCCTGTCTCTACTTAAAATATGAAAATTAGCTGGGTATGGTGGCATGCACCTGTAAATCCCAGCTACTAGGGACTCTGAGGCAGGAGAATCACTTGAACCCAGAAGGTGGAGGTTGCAGTGAGCTGAGATGGCACCACTGCTCTCCAGCCTGGGCGACAGATCGAGATCCGTCTCAAAAAAAAAATCCCAGGGCTTTGGGAGGCTGTGGTGGGAGGATCGCTCAAGGTCAGGAGTTTCAAGACCAACCTGGGCAGCAAAGCAAAACCCCCATCTCTACAAAAACAGATTAAAAATTAGCTGTGTATTGTGACATGCCTATATTCCCAGCTACTCGGGAAGCTAAGACAGGAGGATCACTTGAGCCTAGGAGTTCAAGGTTACAACGAGCTATGATAACACCACTGTACTCCAGCCTGGCCGACAGCCTGTCTCTAAAAATAAATAACTAGGGGCTGGGTACAGTGGTTCATGACTGTAATCCCAGCACTTCGGGAGGCTGAGGCAGGAGAATCACTTGAACCTGGGAGGCAGAGATTGCAGTAAGCCGAGATTGTGCCAGCCTGGGTGACAGAGCAAGACTCCATCTCAAAAAGTAAATAAGTAAGTAAATAAATAATTATTGTCATGCCAATGTTTTATTGTGAAATCCACAGCATATGTTGCCTTCTGCTTCTCGTTCTTTGTTTACTGGAAGGGTAAATGTCCTGGGAACTTCCTCCTGTAAGAAAATATGGGTGGCACAGAGGATAAGGAACTTTCCGGAAGCACCTGCACCTGATCTTCAGCTTGGCCTTATCTTCCACTTCGTTCTAGGATTGTTAAAGATTCACTCCAGTCAGTCCAACCCCCAGCAGGCTGTCCTAACGATTCCCAGCCAGCTCAAACCACTCAGCGTAAACACGTCTGGAGGGGTACAGACGATCCTGATGCCTGTGAATAAAGGTGAGTCCCTCGCCCACAGGCCATCTGTGTTGTGGCCGCCTCCATGTCCTACAGCATTTTCCAGGTGGTGACTGCTCTGCCTGTGTCCAGCTGCCCTTCAGCTATCAAGGTACTTCTTGCACCTCGAACGCTAGGCCACCAACGCCAGGACTCAAAACCCAAATGTTTGTTGGCTTCTAAATAGCTGCCTTTAAAACTCGTTATTCTAGTTGGAAAATAAATAAATAAACAAATAGCTGCTCTTATGTAAAGTTGAGTTGAGGGGTAGCATTTTAAGTGTTTTATAAGAATTTACATTCATTGGATTTTGTTTTTTTTTTTGAGACAGTTTCCTTCTGTTACCCAGGCTGGAGTTCAGTGGCACGATCTCGGCTCACTGCAACCTCCGACTCCTGAGTTCAAGCGATTCTCGTGCCTCAGCCTGCCGAGTAGCTGGGACTACAGGTGCCCACCACCATGCCTGGCTAATTTTTGTATTTTTAGTAGAGACGGGGTTTCACCATCTTGTCCAGGCTGGTCTTGAACTCCTGACCTCAGGTGATCCACCCGCCCCAGCCTCCCAAAGTGCTGGGATTACAGGTGTGAGCCACTGCGCCCGGCCTGGATTATTTTCTTAGTTTAATGACAAGCTCCCGTTTCTACAGTTGAATATACATATCAGTTACCCTCATACCTAACCATCGGCCACTATTAAAAAGGACTTTGCAGTTCCTGTTGTCCTGAAGTTCTTCGTGCTGTTAGTCTAATATGGGATTGTCACCTGGGAGTTAGATCACCCTCATTAAAGATAATTTCTGTATTTGTTGTATCCCTCCTTCCTTTTTTCCCTTCAGTGGTTCAGTCATTTTCTGCCAGCAAGCCGCCTGCCATTCTGCCTGTAGCTGCCCCAGCTCCAGTCGTCCCCAGCTCTGCTCCAGCAGCTGTTGCAAAAGGTGAGTAGGATCTCACAGAGTTTTCATCCAGGAGTTTTGTATTTATCCTTTTTGTTGTTGACATTCATGTTCTCTCATGATGTCCAGAAGTTTTATGCAGGACATTACTATAATCTGAATCTTTTGAATTTTCAGCATTTGTGAATCAGCCACTTGGCAAATATGTACTAAATGCTCATATGGTAGACTTAACATTGAGGGAAACACAGAGATGTATAAGGATCGTTTCTGCCCTTCAGTAATTTGTAATCAGGTTGAATAGAATTGCTGTAGACAGCAAGCGGTGATTGATAAACACAAGATACGTGGCCAGGGAAATGATTGCTGAAATATCGCACTCTGGGGTGTCTGATTGGGGTTGGCAGGGGTGTGGAGAAGGGCAAGACTTTGTATTGAGGATGGATTATAACCTGGACTTTAAGAGGAGAGGTTTTTAGCTGTGGAGAGTCAAGGGGTCTGCCAGATTAGGGCACGGTAGAGATAAAGCCTCAGCTTCCCCTTTGGGGAAGTGGCCAGTTGGAGGGACTCTTTTGGGGGTACAGTTGCGATAAAGGAGGTTTAGGTAGGGACCAGACTTTGGTGAGCTGCCAGTGGGAGACATTCCTGCCCACAGGAGTAGATCAGGATAGCATGGTGGATTAGAGCAACACACATGACGTTGATAACATCTCCATTAACACTGATAGCTCCTGTGTGTTAATACCCTACAGTAGACCAGTCACCATGCTAGCTGCTTTGTATATATAACTCATTCTTAATTCAGCACTTCAGCATAGCTCTTACGCCCATTTTGCAGATGAGGAAACAAGTTTGGGGATGTAAGTATATACGTCCCAAGTTTAACAAGCCAGTAAGCAGTAAAACTGGAAATTGAAATATACGTTTGTCCAGTCCCATGCCATGCTGCTTTTCAAGCATGCCAGGGTCTCACATGATACTCTTGGGAAGAGGTGGCTTTGTAACTTACTAAAGAGGGATTTGGCAGACTATGGCCCACTGCCTGTTTTTATGCATAAAGCTTTATTGGCACATAGCCATGCCCATTCATTTACACACTGTCTCCTCAGGCTTTCATACTACAACTGCAGTTTCTACGGAGATCCTATGGCCCACAAAGCCTGAAATATTTACTGATTTACCTAGCATAGAAAAGGTTTGCCAACCCCTGGCCAGAAGACAGCTCCTGAAAGAATGGTGTCAGTCCGGACCAGTATTTCTTAGTAGGAGGGACATGTTACAGGCCTGTCTCACACAGATGCTCATTCAGTTCATTTGGGACTGGGCCAGAGCATATCTGTTTTGATTTTAATTGAAGTAAAATGTTGTTCAGTGAAATATAGTTACTTGTTGTATAAACCTGGCCATCTCTACCTCTTGATGAGGTGTTAGTTACATGGGGTTTGTGTAACTAACACCTCATCAAGAGGTAGAGATGGCCAGGTATGGTGGGTCTTGCCTGTAATCTCAGTACTTTGGGAGGCTGAGGCCGGTGGATCATTTGAGGTCAAGAGATCGAGACCATCCTGGCCAACATGGTGAAACTCCGTCTCTACAAAAAATTCAAAAATTAGCTGGACGTGGTGGCATGTGCCTATAGTCCCAGCTACTCAGGAGTCCGAGGCAGGAGAATCTCTTGAACCCTGAACCCAGGAGGCGGAGGATGCAGTGAACCGAGATTGCACCACTGTACTCCAGCCTGGGAGACAGAGCAAGACCCTGGCTCAAAAATTGTGATTAGCTTGGAAATATCCAAGCACAGTGGACCTGATCTTTCTTTCTGCATTGTGTCTCAGAACAGTGAGATAATGCTGAAAGTTGATAAACTAGCTGGAGAGATGTTGTTGAAAAGGTTACAGTATTAGAAATTAGAACAAGTCAGCATTGTACTTCAGTGTCGCATTGGTAAATCGCGTGTAGGGAGGGGGTCTCACATAGCAGTGTGGGTGGTGACCTTTTAAGAAATATCTAAGGAGCCATTTTATTGCCCCTGCCCTGTCATGAGACTGGCGTTGTCCCCCCCGGGACCCAGGCTAACAGTTCTTCCCTTGTCTGATGACCCTGGGATGATACGCGCCATCTCAGTCTCCTGGCTGTGTCCCCACAACAGCTGGAGTGGCAGTTTCCTTACTGAGCTTCATTGCGAGAGCTTTGTCTCTGCCTGCATGTGTCCTTCCACCGCTGACCCCTAACAGCTGCCTCTTTGTTGCCCTTCCCTTGTAGTGAAGACTGAACCAGAAACCCCTGGGCCGAGCTGCCTGTCTCAGGAGGGCCAGACAGCAGTGAAAACAGAAGAAAGCTCCGAGCTGGGAAACTATGTCATTAAGTAATTCTGCCAGTCTTTCCTAAAGGAATCCGCTTCGGGTGTTTGCCTGAGGCTTTCTGAAAGTCACGCCTGTGACAGCTGAGTGTGTGCAGAGTTGTGTGTGTAGTTCTAAGCCCTTGATGGGAGGAACTGTCCATCCCTGTGCAGTGGACAAGTATTGTCACTTGACGCACGTTGAGGGTCATTTTGTGCAGTGATGTGACTGGACGTGGCACTTGATTTGTAGCCTTAGAAGCCTCACATGGGATTAGACCTCCCTTCAGTTGAGCTTGCCAACATGGGCTTTCTCTGCTGAGTCCTTGGGCACAAAGTTTCTCCTGTTGCCATCTCCCAGGTGTGTACACCCTTTGTGACTAAGTGTCCACTCACCTGCCTAATCTTAGCTGCCTCTTCATGGACCATACACACTCTTTGGTTCTTCTCAAAATGCTTCCTGAGGTTTTCTAATTTCTAAATCAGGAAGCCACTTCTAACCAGCTACTTGTAAGTATCTCAAACTGCTGGGGACAGTAGAAACTTAGCCACTTTAACATGGTAGATGGAGGCGGGAACTGTGATAACCCTCAGATGGGTACACAGAATTTTTCTGCACTAGTAGCAGTCTGCAGAAAGGTTATATTGCTATTTAATTTTGAGGTGTAGATTAAGTGTCTGTAATGTTTGCATAGTCTTCTGTTCCTGAGATCTTATTTATTTAGTCTTGACATTTTCTTTTTAAGTATAGAGCACCCTTTCTTTACAAGGAAGGTAATGTATAGAAGGAAAGACAGGCTAACATGATTTTAAATTTTAATTCCCTCAGAACGGAATATATACAATAAATACATGGCATATATATGGCTATAGAAACTGCTACATGTATTTAATTTATTGCCTTAATTTTTTTTTTTAATCCCTTTCAGGCTAGACCATTTAGAGACTATCCAGCAACTCTTAACAGCAGTAGTAAAGAAGATTCCATTAATCACTGCAAAAAGTAAGACAATTACACTGAATATAGGGGTGAATTTTTAAAAGCTGTGAACTTAAAGTATTGAGTCAACTGAAATCACTTGGGATTGTAAATTAATATTGATACACAGTTACCTTGTAAGGTTTCAGCTAGAGATACAGCTCATATGCAGGGGTTTTAAAATTGACATCCCATTTTTTATTGTTTTTACTGTGTTGATCTGTAGAAGGAGGGTTTTACATTTTTCATATGTCAGTCATAAATTGTTCCGTATGCAGTTAAGACTCTGCGTTAGCGTTTGGTGTTTGTGAGTGAGGAATGCATTTAGCATTTGCCTGCAGTGCGCAGGGCCTGTGACGTTCACTGTCTCATGTAATCCCAGCCTCCTGTGTGATAGCTGGTGTCATCTCCATTTGCAGATGAGAAAACTGAGGGTAAGCAAGGTTGAATAAGTTGCTCGAGATCACATAGCCTTGGGTAGTGAACAGGAACCAGAGTGGTTCCGTTTGACTCTAAGGCAATTCATCTTTCCTCTGAAACTCAGTATGGCACACTTCGTAGAAATGCACAGGTTGTAAGACCTCCAAAAGTGGTGTGCTTTGTCACTGACCGTCCTTAGCTAGATTCGGTAATTTGCTGCTTAGCCCCAGTTGTTCTGACAGAAGTCATGGCCCTTGCTGACGGGCAGCAGCCTGCAGACACAGGAGCGTGCTCATGGGCAAGACCACCATGCATCCTCAGAGGGAAGCCACCTGCATCTGTAGGGCTGTGAACATGCAGGCCAGGTACAGATCACCTGCTTGCTTTTTCCGGCTGTAATAGCAAAGCAGTAATCTTTTCTCGTAAGGGAAAGTTTGGGGGATCATTTTGATATAGCTTAGAGTAGATCTTTAGTGAGTTTCCCAGCCTAATAGAAGAAATTCAAACAAAAAAAATCTCTCTCATATATATATACAGACACACACACACACACTTTTCTCTCTCCTTAAAAATACAGAATATAAGACCTGGAAGGTAGCTTTCCCAGCTTTCTCAATTTATAGGTAAGAAAACTGAGCTGGCCATGGTGGCTCACAGCTGTAGTCCCAGCACTTTGGGAGGCTGAGACGAGTGGATCACCTGAGGTCAGGAGTTGGAGACCAGCCTGGCCAACATGGTGAAACCCCGTCTTTACTAAAAATACAAAAATTAGCCAGGTGTGGTGGTGTGTGCCTATAGTCCCAGCTACTCAGGAGGCTGAGGCAGGAGAATCACTTGAACCCGGGAGGCAGAGGTTGCAGTGAGCTGAGATTGCACCACCGTACTCCAGCCTGGGCAACAGAGCCAGACACCCACGGCTACCTTGTGAGTTACTGGCAGGCCCAGGGCTCCGCGTGGAGCACGACTCCCACAGACTTAACAACCTTATGGCAATGATTGCCTTCTCTACCAAAGAGGTCCAGCTCCCAAGAAGGGGGGTTGCTTTGGGTGCACACGACAAGACGCCTTCTCGTCTAAGGAGACGCCCTCCTGTGTTAGGCTGCATCTGAGCTTGCCCAGAAAGGAACATACCTGCAGTAAAGAGTCTGAAGAAGTTACTGGCTTGTCCAGCAAATGACGTGAGATTTGAATCATAAGAGCTTTATTCAGGGTTTTCTGGGTATGTGCATTCTAGGTGAAGATGCCAGCTGCTTTTCTGCGAAGTCAGTGGAGCAGTACTATGGCTGGAACATTGGGAAAAGGAGAGCCGCTGAGGTAACCCCTGTCTGCCTGTTCGACTTGCAGGCAGAAACGCCTGTCCCTTCTGGCTGCCTCCAGAAACCTTGTCTTATGGAACAGGGATACAGATTGCAGCATATTTCGTTAAAATACTTGATGGCAGAATATTTTCCTCAGTTAAAAGAATCTCAGTTTTCAGAGACCTGTATCCAGCTGGCTTTCAGGGCTGCCTTCTTTTCCTGCACTGATGGAAACATCCCTCACGTTTTCTAAATTTTTTTCTGAGTTTCAGAAGTTTAAATGAACTAAAGTATTGAGTCCTTACAGTCTGGCAGCTGCTCTGCCGGGTGTGCTGGGGTCGGGAGCAGCCTCTGCAGCACCTGTCCAGGGAGCAGTGGAAGGTGCTGGGGTCGGTTTAGGGAAGGCTGGGGTGGGAGCAGAAGTGGGAGGTCATAGGTTGAGACCAGGTAAAAAGCCTTAAAGGCCGAACCTAGGGGTTGCTGTTTCACTTTATAAGCATTTGGGAGCCAGTAGAAGTTTTTTTTTTTTTTAAAGTAGGGAGTAATACAACCAGGAATTTTTTCTTTTTGCTTTTTTTTTTTTTTTGAGATAGAGTCTCGCTCTGTAGCCCAGGCTGGAGTACAGTGGCTCGATCTCGGCTCACTGCAGCCTCCGCCTCCCGGGTCCCAGTTCAAGCAATTCTCCTGCCTCAGCCTCCCAAGTAGCTGGGATTACAGGCATGTGCCACCGTGCCCAGCTAATTTTTGTGTCTTTAGTAGAGACAGGGTTTCATCATGTTGGCCAGGCTGCCCTTGAACTTCTGACCTTGTGATCTGCCCATCTCGGTCTCTCAAAGTGCTAGGATTACACGTGTGAGCCACCACGCCCGGCCAGCTTTTTTTTTCTTTAAAAAAAAAAAAAAATTCTAACAGGTGAAGTTAGCATGGTGATTTATGATTGCATGATATGTATTTGTATTAAGTGGAAGGATTTGAGTATGGTTCCAAAAAGTATATATTTTTTAAGTGGCAAAGAGCAATGACAATGCGAAAAGTCTTACAAGAAATCCTGGAGAAGAATCCAAGATTTCACCACCTGACTCCCCTCAAAACCAAGCACATTGCTCACTGGTGCCGCTGCCATGGCTATACCCCACCGGACCCCGAGAGCCTGAGGAGTGACGGGGACTCCATCGAGGATGTGCTGACCCAGATCGACAGTGAGCCTGGTAAGCCTGCGGTGGCCTTTGGTGGCACTGCCCAGAGTGCCTGGCAGACTGGGGCATTCGCTGGGGTAGAGAGAGGTGGGGACTTGGAAGAGGTGCCGCAGAGAACAAGAGCCTTTGCCAACCCCTGCCAGGTCCTCCCCAGGACCGAACAGTCCCTGTGGAGCTGTTTGTACCCAGGTATCTCAAGTGTTGTGCCCCAGCCACAAATGTCCTGGCCCAGGCCATGCAGCAGGCACACCCTGTTCATTCAGGAGTCCCTGCTTGGGATCATTTCTTCTTGGAAGACTCCTACTCCATCTCCTTTCCTGCAGATCCAAGCGGCTTCCCCATCTTATATGAGCTTAGGGACCCCCCAGGCCCCAGACAGGTCTATGCTGTTTCTGTGAAGGTGAGGCCTGTGTCTCATCTGTTACTTCATCTCCAAGCCTAGCTTGGAGAACCACACCCGGTGTTGGAGGCACTTGTGAAACTGTTGTGAATAATGTTGCTGGTGAAATGAACTGTTTTATGATTTGCATATACTAGGCTTCCTGTTAATCTGACTGGTTACGCACAGCCCCTAACCTGTGATTTGATTTTGTGGCTTTACAAAGCTGTAGGCATCAGTACACCCCTTGACTTATGATGTGATTGTATCCAGATAAGGCTGTTAGAAGTTGAAAACATCCTAAGTCGAAAAATGCTGTTTTCAGCTTACGATGGGTTTTCACATAGCCCCATCCAGCCTGAGTTGAGGAGCAGCTAAAACTTGTTAGAGCCCAATCAGTAAAACAGAAGGCCAGGAGCTGGGTGCCCTTGAGCCCTGTACCTGGCGTGGCCCTCACACACTGGTCCAGAGGTGGAAGGCACTGGCGCTCCAGGCCTGGCTTTCTAGTTCTCACACTCCTGACCAGGCTTTGTATGAATCGCCTTATTAGAGACTGGATGCTCAGTATACATGGAAATGTTAATGGTCCTGCTCTCTGAGCAGTGAGAATGGGGTGATTCATTTTCTGCACTCTGCATTTCTAAGTTTTCCAGATTTGAGATGAAGAAAAATGAGGTCAGTCCTTAATACTCGGAGTGGGGATGGCCTGGTTTTTGGTGGAAGTGAGAATTCCATGCTGTTTTGTCTTAGATGGCAGTTACCTTATATAGATCACACACGAGATTCCTGTCTTTGGGCCTTTCTCCCTCATGAATTCCTAGTTCTCATCATTACAGATCCATAGCATTTTAGAGTGGAAAGAAGGTCAGCTCCCCTGATACATATCCCCCTTCCTCAGGCCATGGGTCTCATGGAGACGGAAGTCCTCTCGCATTGTCCCCACAGCCATCGTAACATTGCCGCCTTTCCTTTAGAGTGCCCGTCGTCATTCTCCTCTGCTGACAGCCTCTGCCGCAAACTGGAGGAGCTGCAGCAGTTCCAGAAAAGGGAACCCGAGAATGAGGAGGAGGTGGACATCCTCAGCCTTTCCGAACCAGTAAAGACAAACATCAAGAAGGAGCAGGAGGAGAAGCAAGAGGAAGTCAAGTTCTTCCTGCCCCCAACCCCAGGATCGGAGTTTATTGGGGATGTCACACAGAAGGTAGGGGTTGTGGTGTTAATAGTTCATGCAGCAGACCAGATTCAGAGCTAGACATTTGGACATTCAGCCTCACAGACCCAGATCTAGACTCAGACATTCAGTCTCCCACACCCAGACCCAGACCTAGATCCACACCCAGACATTCAGCCTCCCAGACCCACACCCAGACGTTCAGCCTCAGACTCACACCCAGATGTTGAGACGTTCAGCCTCTCAGACCCAGACCCCGACTTTTCTGGTGGTGTAAATTCCTGATTTCCTTCTGCCTGGTTGACCCGGGTTGCTCTCTGGGCTCCCACCTTCCTGCATCAGCGCCCTTGGGCAGGAACATTGACACGTGAAAAGGTTGCTTGTTGAACGCAGACTTGAAGCACAGCTGGCTGGATTGAACAGTTTATGTTTCATCTTGTTTTTCATCTGCCTCAGGAGAAGCACCTTGCCCTCATGAGTTGCACTTCAGCGAGCAGTCCTCCCTCGCTGTGTGTCTAGGTCCTGAGTGCCCCTGCCTTATTACACAGGGGAGAGGGGTTTATCGCCCTGCTGGAGCCTGACAGCTCGTCGGCATCTGTCTGCTCAGGGCCCAAGGTGGAAGAGTGCACTTTCACTGGATGCCATGAGAAATGGCAGGATGCAGTGTCCAAGTGCAAACAGGAATTGGAGTCTGATTCCAGACCTTCCAGAGTGTTGATTGCTTAGCAGAACTCAGGGCAGATCCCAACCATGTTCTCCCATGAAGGAGATTTGAGAGTTAAATAGGATTACAGTAGCATTTGAAACAGTTGGTCAGAAATGTAGAAAAACAAGATAACATATTCTTCTAGTTGTCATATTCTGTGTTACTCTCTGTGAATCTTGCCCAGCGTGTTTATCAAGTCTGTCCTCCAACCAGGCATCTCTTTGGGTGTCTGAGAGGTGTGCTGCTTTGGAGAGAGGCTGTTTTTAAAGTAGCGATACGAACAAACGGCTTTCTTCTGCTTTTCCAGATTGGGATCATCCTGCAGCCCGTGGCGCTCCACAAGAATGTGTATGCATCCGTAGTGGAGGACATGATCCTGAAGGTGGGTGCCTGCAGGGGCTGCCAGCCAGGAAGGACGGTTGCATCCCATGCGATTTGGAGTAAGGGCCAAGGACAGAGAAGGAACAAAGATAACAGGCTTTAAAACTTCTCATCTTATTTGGGCTTAAGTTCTCCTTTTCGTTTTTCTTTTTCTGATTTTTCAATGGACTAAGTTATGTTTCCTCTAAATGCTCATGTCACTCTGAGGATATAGTTTTCCATGTGGTTCCAGGTGCTTCCTAAGACGTATTCTGGGGTGGTGGTCAGTGTGCTCGTTGCTTTAGGAGGTGGCAGGGACAAAGCCTAGGGTTTTTTCTACATGTCTCAACGATCAGCAGCCCCAGCTGTCCTGACCCTGGCAAGGGGACGGAAATGCCGCAGCCTCTTTCCCCAGCCTGATCCTAGCTCAGCGCTTCCTTTCCCCGTGGATGCTCTTCAGGAACAGGGTACCTCAGTAACAACTGCTTTCCTTAAAAACAATGTCTGGGGCCAGGCGCGGTGGCTCATGCCTGGAATCCCAGCACTTTGGGAGGCCAAGGCGGGCAAATCACTTGAGGTCAGGAGTTTGAGACCAGCCTGGCCAACATGGTGGAACCCCGTTTCTACTAAGAACACAAAAATTAGCTGGGTGTGGTGGCGCTAACCTGGTACTCCAGCTACTTGGGAGGCTGAGGCAGGAGAATCGTTTGAACCTGGGAGGCAGAGGTTGCAGTGAGCTGAGACCACACCACTGCACTCCAGCCTGGAGAACAGAGTGAGACTGCATCTCAAAATAAATAAGTAAATAAATAAATAGAACAGTGTCTGAATAATGAAAATTACTCTAGTTCATAATTTCTCAGAATCATGGTCTTTATCATTTATGGTCTTTTATTGAGACCGTTAATTTTTCATTAAGGACTTTTTAATCCCTAGTTGCAGTTGTTTCAGACATTTGGGGTAAGGGATGGGGTCAGATGTGTCCCTTCTTGCCAGCAAGCAGATGGCCATTTTGAAGAATAACAGCATTTTCTATTGTAGGCTACAGAACAGCTGGTGAATGATATCCTGAGACAGGCCTTGGCAGTTGGATACCAGACAGCTTCTCACAACAGGTATTACTCTCTCTGCAGTCTGTGGTATGAGGCTTACACCTCTTTCCTCACAGTTGAATTGCCCATGAAGGTGTTTTATATGACAGGAGATGGCGTGAGTGCTGGGACACTCTCGGAGTCAGATGACTTACGGGTCTGCTCTGTCATTGTCAGAGAACCTCGTGGTTGTGAAAGCTCACTCAGCGTTGCTCAGAGGGTTCTGTCCCTCCCCCTCATTACTTCACAGACACCTGGGACTCTGTTTTGTTACAGGATTGAATACATATTAGCTTTGCAACTAAAGATAACAGTGTCCATTACATGTCAGACATGAGGGCCAAGCGTTGCATGTATTACCTAATTTTTCATTGCAGAACTATTACTCCCTTTTTAAAAATCCAGGAAACCAGGCTTTGAGGGTAATCTTGCCCAGCTTTCCCGGCAGATACAGTGTAGGTCTGGGCTCCAACTCAGGGTTCTTGGCACTGAGGCCCCGGGCTCACCACTGCCCTTTGCTGACTCTCATTGTCTTTGATTGAGACACTGAGTTTCAGTCTTTTCCTGGGCCCTGAAAGGTTGGGAGACAGGCCACATTTGCTACTTTGCTTTCAGAGGAAACAAAGATTATTTTATTGCATTATGCTAAAGGCTGTCACAAACTTACACAATTGTAGCAAAGTGCCTGAGGACATCATGGAGAGGCCTAAATCAGGGGAATATTTATTAGACGAAACTTCACAGGACTATGTCAGACAACGTACAAGGAAGGGGAACCGAGAGTTCCGGGCCAGCTGCCCGCCACCCCGCTCGAACCCACAAGTGAGCCGGGGCGTCCTGTGGCCCCTGCCTACCTCCGTGGTCCCTGTTCTGGAGGGGTAGAGTGACTGGGGTGCTTTTGATGGAACAGTTAACATCACGCCTGGCCTGGCATGACTCCATCTCCCATTGCTCCAGGAGATGGGAAATAGGGTCCCAGGGTTTTGTGGTGCTTTGACTCAGCTTTCGGTCTGCTGAGATCACTCACTCGTGTCAGTCTGTTCTGCCATCCACTTTCTCTTTTCGCAGTCCTCAGAATCTTTTTTCCTAATTGTTCAACCAGCTTTTTGACATCCTTCTCAGGCCTGTGAGTAGGAAGGCAGACGTGAGCCCTGATTAGCGCTGTGACTGGGGGGGAGGGCAGATCCCCACCCCAGAGTGGCCCTAAGCTATGCCTGTCGCTCAGGAGCCCTCTCCCCGGGGCCTCTGCCTGGGATGGTCCCTGCGGCGAGTAAAGTGAATAAATGATGAGATACGTGTGAGAGAATTTCACCTGGTACACCCTTTGTTTTTGGACCAGGATTCCCAAAGAAATTACAGTGAGTAATGTTCACCAGGCCATCTGCAACATTCCTTTTCTGGACTTCCTGACAAACAAACACATGGGAATATTGAATGAGGACCAGTGAACAGAGTGAGGTGCCCCTGGAGAAGCGGGATTTGAAGGCGCAGTGAGGCTGAGGACCTGCTGCTCGGGGAGGAAGTGGCTTCCGGCGCGCCTCGGGATGTCCCGGCTACTCGGCCACTGCTGCCGCCTCCTCCCGCCTTCCAGCAGCGTGCTCCCTCCAGACGAAGTCCTTCTAGGACGGGAGTTTGTGTTCTGAGTGTGGATGAAGCTGTGAGTGGATACGTGCTTTGCTGGCCAGCGTTTCTGCCGTCTCTGTGAAGGCCCCATGAGAGCCAGGCCAGGCTGTGTCCCTCAGGTCCTCCCTGGCTGTGCTCAAGGGGGCTCCTTGGGCCTGCCTCCCCAGGAGGTAGAAAATGAGTGGCAGGCTAGAGATGTCACCCATTTTGTGAGCTGGAGTTAGCAGCAGCTCCAGCAGTTACCCTGAAGACAGACTGGGCTTCAGCCAACGAGTGGTTCTCTCCCCTGCCTGGCCTTGATGTGGAGGGGCTGTACTCTCAGCCCAAGTGAGTCAGCTACAGGAAGAAGCCATACCTAGAGCAAAGAACCACGGAGGCCTGAGAGCCTGCAGACTGAGCAGAATTCCCTTTTTGAGCACAGAAGCATTACTAGAACCACTGTCAAAGCAGTGGCAAGGGACGGAGAGACCCCAGCATGGGTCAGGAAGAGCTTTGAGTATAACCAAGAAAACTCTAATGCTAGGAACATAGGACAGCGTTCACTGGTCCCGGACACTTAGCAGAAGCGTAGCCACATGACATGTGTGGAGCAGATCGCAGGCTCCACGCCGTCTGCAGGAGCTTCTGCTTCTGGCCCGTGCTGAGCGGGCAGTGGAGAGCAGCCCTCCTGGCAGGCCCTGCTGGGGTCGCCTGTCTTATCCATGGATCGTGTAGCCTCTGTTTTCCCAAGAAGAAAAAAGTATTTAAAAGAAACACCAGTGAGTGCCTTAAAGTTGGGGAAGTAACTGCCCATGCCCAGAAGCAGTGAAATTTGTCCATAAGCAAAGGCCCCCTCGATAGGAGGGAGCGGCAGGCAGGGGAAGGAGGGGAGCAGGTGGCGGTGCCTGGCACCCGGGCCACTGGTAGTGCCCTGTCCCAGACTTCCTAATGGCCTGTGTGGAAGGCAGAAGAAAGGACGCATGCTCAGCCAGAAATCTGTTCCGCTCAAGGAAAATCAGAAACCTGAGAGTCAGAGTCAGAAAAGCTTATCCAAGCAACAGAATTCCTGTTTTCATGGGTCCTATAGATGTTTGAGTCAGGTAGATAGGGCAGGGAGTGACTGAATAAAATCTGCCTTTTAAATTCAGCATCTGGGCCAGGCATGCTGGCTCACAGCTGTAATCCCAGCACTTTGGGAGGCTGAGGCGGGTGGATCACTTGAGGCCAGGAGTTTGAGACCAGCCTAACCAACAAGGTGAAACCCCATCTCTACTAAAAATAAAAAAAATTAGCTGGGCGTGGTGGCGGGTGCCTGTAATCTCAGCTACTTGGGAGGCTGAGGCAGGAGAATCACTTGAACCCAGGAGGTGGAGGTCAACGTGTGCCTAGGTTGCACCACTGCACTCCAGCCTGGGGGACAGAGTGAGACCCCCGTCTCAAAAATAAATAATTAACTCAGCATCTGAGGGCTGCAAGTGCAGAAGGAATCTATTCTCGGTCGGGTGTAGGGCACACACTGGCTTAACAGTTGAGTGTATAAGGCTCAAATAGTCTGTGTGAACTGCTATAAGCAAGGTTCATAGGGAAGCGGGTAGATTCCTTCTGCTAAGTGGACTGTGAGGTCTCCAGGATGGAGGGAAGAAGATCTGATGCAGATGAGAACAGATTTATTACAGGTCTGAAAGCCTAAAGAAATAATTATCATCTTTTTGCAAAAGAAACATTAAATGATTTAGCAGTCTCCACATGTGTTAATGTTTCAAATGTTTATCATAATGTGTGTAATTGTGTAACAAAATTGTCTACAATAAATCTTTTGGTATTTGTGGTGGGTCTTTCTGAGTTTGAAGTGCTGTACTTAGGCAGCACTTATCCCCTTGCACTAGGATGAGGTGATGGTGTAGGCTTTTATTTGTATGTTTAAATTCCTCTACTTCTTGCCCAAAAAAAAAGTTGCAGCCATACAAGATAGCTAAAGGATTACAGTTACATAAAAGTCTAAAACAAAATTGGAAATGAGCATAATTATTTCTGGCAGCTTGGAGCAAAAGAAAACTGCATAAATGAGCTCAGGGCTTCCTTAAAGGCAAGGCAAAGAGAGAAATCAGCTCCGAATGTCTAACAAAGAAACATACCGATTTATCTGGCAGGATAAAATTGGACTGTGTTGAGGTCTGAAAGAAGTTACTCCTGTGACAGGCATGCTGTGACCATCTGCTGCATAGCATATGGCTAAAAAATAACAAAAAAAATGCAGAAACAGAAGACCTGAAAGATTTTGAAAGCTTTGGTTCTTTAAAGGAGAGAATTTCTGCAAGTAGGCATCATGATCCAGTCCAAGCATGTAACTTTCTAGGGACCATACTTTACTTCACTGAGAGTCAGAATGGACAGACGAGTGGTCTGGAGGCTGGGAGTTAGGGGTCGCCTGGGCTTACCTTCATAAATGTTTTGTCAGCCAAGCGTGACACAGCAGGCACAGATCCATGTCACAGGCAGCACCTTACATGACCTGGAGTCCATGTGACTGGTTGAAGGAGCCCTGTGTGGGTGGGGCCAGCAGCTGGTTTTTGGCTTCATCTTGACCCTCTTCAGAGGGGAAGTTCTTCCATCTGCCTGGGGTAGGCTGCAGGGCCTAGCTTTTCTCAAAAGCTGCTCTTGAGAACTTGTCCTGAGTCCTGGCCCATGGAGCACAGAGAGGCGAGACCTTGATCTAAGTATCTCAACCCTGCCTCTACAAAATGTAGCCCGGCGGGGTGGCAGGAGCCTGTAATCCCAGCCACTCCGGAGGCTGGGGTGGGAGGATCACTTGAACCCTTCCTGGGAGGCTGAGGCAGGAGAATTGCTTGAACTCAGGAAGCGGAGGTTGCAGTGAGCCAAGATCATGCCTGGGCAACAGAGCAAGATTCCATCTCAGAAAAAAAAAGAAAAGCCAGGCATGGTGGCCTTGTGGTCCCAACTACTCAAGAGGCTGAGGTGGGAGGATCGTTTGAGCCCAGAAGGTTGAGGCTGCAGTGAGCAGTGTTTACACCACTACACTCTAGCCTGGGCGACAGCAAGACCCTGTCTTGACGATGATGAGGCACCTTCAGGAAGACTGTGGCGCTGGTGTGTGTGAAAAGCTGTGTGCTGTGCATTGCAGAGGCTCTTGGGTATCTGTCTGCCATGCAGTCAGGCCTGGCGGGTGTGCTGAGGCCTCCAATGCTGCTGCCCACCAGCACTGCCAGGAAGGGGCGGGCCCAGCTGGTCCTTGGGGAGGTGCAGCAGAGCTGAGCGGCCCATTATAGGAACAAGGAGCATCCTAGGCGCTGTGCAGGGTGACACTGGGCGGGAGGGGGAGGGGCTGTGAGCACAGAGCAACGGGCTGGAGGACGCTGGGAGGTGCAGGTGGGAGGAGCTGGCCCCCGGGGAAGTGAGGCAGCAAAGACTGATCAAACACCTGTGCCTTGGTTACCTCCTGTACTGAGCACCCCACCCATCAACACGGATGCTCTTGGCGAGCCACACAGTGTAGCTGGTGGCGTGCTTGCTTTTCGGGTGAAGGAACGGAACTCCAATTGCTCCCAGCTGGCGAGGGGAGAAGTTAGGATTGGGGCCTGAGAGGAGCTTCAGAGTCCCTTTACCCGAGGTGCCTGGGTGAGTGCAGGGGACAGGCTGGGGTCTATGGACCGTACCTGACGTGTGCCCTGCAGCCCACAGCAAGAACTGCTCAGGATCTGGGGTGTGGCAGCAGCCAGGCCAAACTGAAGTGCTCAGCACCAAGAGACTGGTGAAGAAGTATGAGAAGACTTTTTATCATTTAAATCGAAAGTACATTTTTGCCTTTTAGTAAAATCTGAGGTTGTACAGTTTAATCTCATTTCCCGCAGAACACCCAGCAGGCAGCCCCTTTTCTCTTAGAAACATCAGACATGCAAGCCATGAAGTCTGAAACACCAGAAGCCCTTGGGTCAGCGCACAAAATGTGGGTTTCTTTAGAGTGAAACGCTCTCATCAAGAGCGTTTTCTTTGCTGGCAAGACGGGAGGGCTGTGCCTGCCAGGCCTAGCACCTGGGAGGGCTGCTGCACAGGCAGAGCCGCAGGCACGGTCCCACCTGCATGTCTGGTGGCTCTGAGGCCCGAGTGCCACCACCTGCAGCTTAGACGCTTGTCAGACTAGAGCCACGTCCGGGCTGGAGAGGAAGAAAGATGCAAAGGGAAATCCACAAACTTCCTTCCTGAAGATGTTCCCGAGCTTGTGCCTCTGAGCTTTAAAAAAGGATGTAGACCCTTCAAATGTGCGAAGGGCTGCTGTGCAAAGAAGGGACCAGGCGTGACCTGTGTGGCCGTGCTGGCTGGAATTCATGAAGTCAGGAAAGCCTGCCAGAGAAAATCAACTACCTCCTCGAAAGGTGGGGAGTCCCCGTCACTGTGAGCACGGTAGACAGGAGGGGAAGGGTTGGTGCAGATGCCATTTTAAGGTATTTCGGGGAGTGAGGCAAATGCCACCTTCCCAAAAACGCTCCCAGTTCTCAGCCAGCATGTATGGCAGTGCCTTTCTTGTCATCCTTATGTTAGGGGGAAAAATAATTAGTAATAAAATGTGGACTGAGTCTCTAGCACTTACCACAAGGCAAATGTGATTCATTCAATCCCAAGAAATGTTTTGTTAAAACGTGAGGCTCATCGTGGCCATAAGGAGGTCTGTGAGTTGGAGGCCCCGTGACTGATAGTCTGTTCCTTCTGGAAGCTTCCTCTTGGACACGCAGCATCACCATGAGTCATGCAGGTGACGGCCCAAGATGCCTACAGCTTCAACCGCAGGGGCCATTTGTAGGAAAAGCCGAAGGTCTTACCTTGGATTCGCACAAGTTGTAAAATAAATCAAGTGGTCATGCATCCTGGGAGAGCCACCGGAGGTGGACATCCCTGGCTCTTCAAGGGCCGATGCGTCCGCATTCCTCAGCTGCTGTGGACCAGTTCATTCCCAACTGACTGGATCCTCCGGTTCCTCAGATGGCCAAATGGCGGTCACACAGGTGAGCCTTCCGTGGGCTTCTCGGGGGGACGGCCGAGGCTGCCCTGGCTGTGCCAGGTCTGTCGGTGCCTCCTCTGCACCACCACGTCGTCCCTGCCAGTGTCTCCTCTGCACCAGCACGTCGTCCCTGGCGACAGCTTTGAGAGGGCTGTGCCCTGCAGGAGGGGCCCACGCCATGCCCTCGCCCGGCCCAGCAGCAGTGGGTCCTGGGGCTGCTCCCCAGCCCTCCTCTCAGCAGCCATGGTGTCACGCGCAGGCAGTCACACGTTGAGAATCCGCGGCGCCGAGGCCTGAAAGATGGCGGAGGGGTTAGGAGTGAACTTCTTCCTCACCTCTGGGCCCTGAAAAATGAAGTGTGGCCACATGTCAGTGGGGCTCCTCCTTAACCCCCGGCACCTGGCAAGAATCCCCTCCCGTCCTCCTCATCCTCCAGGAGCTGAGACCCGAAGGGCCGGCGGGGACCTGCGCGCTGGGCCGCAGCCGTGGCCGCACGAGTGGCTCCGTGGCTCATGGACCTTCCGTGCTGCCCCCGGAACCGCCCGGGAATCGGAGCTGTTCCCGCCTGCGGCGCCCTCCAGCTGGCTGCCCGGTGCGCACAGCCCCGCCGCCTCCGCGCAGCGCCCGGGATGCTGGTTTGGTCCGCCCCCCACTCCTCCCAGCGCCCTCCCTCTTAGCAAATGCTGTGTGAGGAGGCGCCGGTCACTTGTGTTCCGGGGTCGACGATGAGATGGCGATGGAGGCGGCAGAGAGCCTGCTCCCCAGACGCCCACCCCAGAGGGGCACCCAGCCGGCTAAGGACGAAGTACCCTGGGTCTCCGTTCGGGACATCTGGTTGGGCACGGCTGCCCCTGGTCATAATGCCATTTTACAACATGAAAATCTGGCTCCTAATGCCTGCCCTGGGAAAGAGGCCTCTGTACCCACAACGCCGAGCACCGGCCTCAGGCTGACCTGGAAGCCCGCCCCAGGGCTGCCGTCCCATCCGGAACTGTGGGTTGTGATGACTCTGGCTGGCTTTGCCTTTGTGGATCTCGAGGGCTTCACTCCAGTCCAAGCCTGGAATTCCTGTCTAGAAGAGAGAACATGGTCACAACCTCGTACAGGGTCAGCCAACCCCTTCCCCGACTCCCCAGGGCTGCGGCTTTGCCCGCGCACAGCCCCGTCCGCTGCTGAAAGCCTCCCCAGCTCCAGGCGGTCCTGATCCTCTCCCTAAAGACAGAACGGGCAGGCCAGTGCACTCCCACGCAGGCCCAGCCCGGGAGGAAGCAGGTGTGCAGCTGCCCGTCCTCACCTGAGCCATGCACTGGGTCACCCGGGCTCAGCCCAGCCCCGAAGGAAGCAGGAGAGGAGACTTACTCTCACACCGCAGGCGAGCGCCAGGCTCAGAGCAGAGCCCCGTCGGCACCCGGTACTGCCGAGTCTTGGACACGGACCACCCCAGTGCCACCTGCCCCCTGCGCTTCTCCCGCAGCTGCCCCGAAGCCAGGCTGCTTCAGGCCCCTTACGCCTGAAGAGGAATTGCCCTCAGCATCGGACACAGCCCTGGCCTGCCAAACCTGCTTAAGACCAAAAAGCAAAATAAGGCTCAGAACTTTTACTTTTTTATGCTTAGTCTTACTAACTCACGCAGAGAATGGATCACGATGACCATCTCAAAAAACCCCCGGTCTTTGCACAGCTCTCTGCATGTTGGAGGGAGTGGGTCATGCGCTCTTGCTAAGCCTGTGGTGGGGAGGGTGGGGAAGGCAG